>VOPJ01004816.1:0-12500 GCA_014673585.1 Semibalanus balanoides
ATATTCTAACATTAACCGTTTTCACGATGGATTATTGCGCTGAAAAATTCGGAATCTTTTTTAAATGTTGTAAAATGTTGTGGTATGCAAGTTTTAGTATATTATATATTCCAAAAAATAAATTACAGATTAAGACAATATTACCACTATTCAATAGTTATGGAAACATAAATTAAGCTCATAACAAGTTTATGATGGACAATTTGCCGTTTTTAGCAAATATCTGCGTCTTGAGTCCATTCGTTCAGTTTAGCACACCGTCATACTAGTTATAAGCAGGGTGAGCCCTCTCAGACCGTTGGAGGACCCACTCAGGCCAGATGGGCCCGTTCAGGCTGACTGATGGCTCTCTCAGCCGGCCTTCTCAGGTCAGCCGAGGTCCCTCTCTGGTCGACGGAGGGCCCTCTCAGGCAAGTATAGGCCATGGACATTCTGTACGAGGCTACGGGTCCTTTCAGAAAGGCTATATCGTAACCACTTACATATAAATAAGCGTATTTTTACCTTTAAACCCATTATGCATGCAGTTTTGAAACTATAGAACTGGCTTTTATAAATGTGAGCTCTTTTCGGCGAATGGCTCTTTGAAATAAATTGCTCAATTGCAAATTTGTGGTGCCGACCTGGGCCGTATGTTTGTCAAAAAATAGGCTATGCGCACTGCACAGGCTCGCTCGTATGATTTTCGTAAGAGGGGGCACAACCTCAACAGGGCCCCACGATTGTTTACCCAATATGGACCCCTGTACATATTATGCAATATAGAGAGGTAGTCGGCAGCGCACTAGAAAGAAAGCTATCAGGATGATGTTCATATATCCGAACTTCAGCGTAGGATGCAGCGATTGTGCATTGCAGGGACGTCGCCACCGGGGGGGGGGGGAAGCAGGGGCACGGTCTCCCGGTTGCGAAAAGTGTGGGGAAGCTGCCCCCCGCTAGAACCGCGATCGAAGCCTTAAGGTAGGTGTTTAGGCTGAAAATCTACATTATTTTCCAAATATTTCTGTCATCGCTCAAAACGATGCGGGTCAGAAATTTTGGGACGACATAAATTGGATACATCTGTGATTTAGCTTCGTATAACAGCAAGATCAAAGAATGTCATATCCCGTGTGTGCCCTTTATTATGCTGTCTTTCTTTTGTTTTGGATTTGGAAGTATTTGAAAACGTTTGTGAAGACAGCAAAATATTAACATTAACATTCAGCAACAGATCCTTAGATTTCCATACAAATTGGTCCCCAAAGGAGGTTTCAGGTGTATATTAACCAGTGTCGGATCCAGGGGGGGGGGGAGGTAATCCAGCCATGCCTCCCAAAACACCTGAAATTCGAGCAAAATTGACATATTTCCTGATATAGAAGAAAATGTATGCAACTTTTACTTAGGAAAGTTTGTTTTAAATCTGCTACCAATGCATCAGCAATAAGCGCGAGGAATTCGACGAGTTTTCAGAATTAGGTGATCCTTTTTGGAATTCTCCCCCCCCCCAACCACCTATGTCACCCAAACCACTGTTCTAGATCCGCACCTGAAATTAACATGGTGAAATCTGTTTCCCTTTACAGATGATGTTTTGGCGTCTAGACGCCAATAGAGTTCGCCAGCGACAGATTCGAAACTTGGCGTTCCCCTTAGATTTCCATGAAAATCGGTGTCTAGAGTTTCTGGTGTAGATAAACATGAAGAAATCCGTTTCACCCTTCTTATAATAGTTTGGCGTCTAGCCGCCAATAGAGTTTGCCAGCGACATATTGGCTGCACAATATGAACTTGTGGCCATGAGTCCGCCCCCCCCCCCACTCAAAATCCGTGGCGACGCCCCTGGTGCATTGCATATGTCGACAGCCATTAGGTCACTATACACTGCTGCCTTGGCAAGTCCGTCATTTGCTCCAGTCTATATGTAGGCTAGACTGGAGCAAATGACGGACTTATCAAGGGCGCGCACCACTAACCTTCCCTTTGTCCCGCTCTTTGTCTGACAAGGCAAATTGCCGAGCGGTGGTGAACTGGCGCTAACGCTCTATCCCCACAAAAGCGAGTCAATGGTTTCACACATAGCAGGCCACACCGCACAGCACGTGAATCCAAAGAATGGCGCGCGCACGCTGACTCTCAGAACACTCACCAAGACCAGCTTCATGATGGGCAGTTCCGTGCTTCACTGCGCGCGCCGGCCGACTGCGTCCCCTTTATAGGCTCGTGTCGCGCCCGTGTGCACCGTGCAGGTGACCGGCTGCATGGCACCGCTGCATCCTGGCCGCCTTACATGGATGGGCCCGAGTCGCCATCCCTGACAATGAACGCCCCTGTCACGTAAGACTGCAGCATTGTTCCGGCATTTTTGGCGCCTTTTTCCCGGCTGGCGCCGATATAGTTTGTTTAGCAGCGCTGCTTGCCGCTGCTTGCTGACATGCTCGTGTGACGAGGAAGATCGTCCGAAAAATCCGTCGTGTTTTACATTCTGATTTGAGCAGGCGCGCCGTGCCGAACATATCGGTATTTGCCGGTCCGCTACTCGGGAGCCGGCGCTGTGCACGCGGCGGTGTGAGGCGCGTGGGCGACACTGCAACTGTCGTCCGATGTCGTTCACAGGCGTTCGTGACGCGGCGCCATTTTGCAGTTGTTGCAGAGGGTTTCAAGTGGATGGGATGGAAAGTTCATCAGCTGGGTGTCATGGTCGTTATTTGGGAACAGTCGCAAATTAGTGGACAAGTGATATTTTGTATTGTGGAGGTTTTTATTTTATGAGGCACGCAATGATTGAATGTTAGGTATTCTTTCAGGAAAATGTTCGCAGGGACATGGCGATTTCCCATGCTTGTCTTCTGAAGGAATACGGTTCCAAAATGCACATTGCTGATGGAATTGGAAAATGATAGGTATTTGCCTGGCACTCTTCTATCAAGAAAAGTTGCATGCACCAAATTCAAAAATTTCTGAATAAATATTGTTCCGCTCACTAATGTTGCAATTTAGACGAACTTATGATACCACGATCATTTTTGGAATGTATCGTTTTGATATTAAAAGGATGTTTCGATAAATTTAAAAGGAATATTTAACAATTGTTTAATTACAAATCGATGAATAAAGTGCAAGTTTCGTTAAAGGAAAATAATTACCTTTTATTTTTGTAAGCACCAATTTCTTAGGATTTCGTTATGGTATAACAATGATGAAGTTTTAGTTTCAGAATTAAATAAAATTTATTTCCTCATTCAATAGTGTAAATTTTTACAAATTAAAAGCAAATACACATTACACATACTTCCTTCAAAACTCATGAACAGTGTTTTCCCATCACCATTTGAAGCGCGCCATATCTGGCGCCGGTGTTTCGAATTTGTTCAACGCTGGACAATGTCCCTGAAAGAATCGCCGACACTAAATTAAGCCCAGGTAGGTCGTTGTCTAAGTGCATCGATGAGCTTCTGATGTAATCTCCTGTTTTTTTTTTGTTTTTTGTTTTTTTTAATAATTACCTTCCATGATTATATCAAGCAAAGTGTTATATACAACCAGAAACAGAACTCCTAATGTTTAAAATAAATGAAGCATTTTTCACAAATCGAGGGTACCAACTACTAAACAAGACTCCCATAAAGTGCATCGATAACCTGATAATTGTGTTACCTGTTCATTCAATGGTTAGCGGATCTACGGGCATATAATCACAAGAAGCAGAACACGCAAAAAAAAATCACTTCATAAAAAAGAAATACGGGAAAACCCGCAGTTTGATGAGGGCCAAAAGTACTTGCAAGCACCTTGCAAGTACCGGTCGTTTAAAGCGTGGAACGCTTATCAACTTTAAATTGCAATATCTTTCAAAAGAAAAGTTTGTATGCAAAATGTGATGAATTTACAATGTATTTTGGTCTCGTCTGTCGATTTAAACTCCATTTTTGTATGAAAGGGTTATTATTTCCCTTTAAGCATTTACGGTACTTACCTACCAACATTGCATAAATAATACAATTTGCAAAACGTCCACTTCTATGCGCTTACCATTCATAGTGTGATTTTGGATGTTTTTCTTCTTAGATACCTTCTCTAAGGAAACAGTTATTACGAGCGAGCGCGAAGCGCGGAGCGAGTCCTCATTGAATACCGGATTTTTATCACATATAAAGCGGCCGACCCGACCCGCCGGGCCCGGCCCGGCCAGGACCGCGACCTGGTCAGAAGCTTATATCTTTTGAACCCCGCATCCGATGAAACAAGCGGTCTCGCCATCGGATAATCCCCATGGCAATGGACATTATGGATGTTGACATGGTTTTTCTCACGAAGGGGTCAGCATTGGCGCGTGACCAAGGGCGGATCCAGTTGGCCAAAGGGGCCATGGCCCCCCCAACCACCAAAAATTCGGCGCAAATTTGACACACTTCCTGGAGTTTGTCGTAAAATAAGCAAACTTTTACAAGGACAAGTTTGTTTTTTTAAATCATTATTTGATACAAAGCCAAGCGACAAATCCGATGAGTTTCCAGAATTTATGCGATAATTTTTGGGATTTGCGCCCCCCCCCAAACTGTTCAAAATAGGACAACTTTCTGGATCCGCCGTGCCGTCGCGTGACACGTGGCCGCGTCAGGGATGTCAGCAAGTATTATCCTGCTGTAGCTGGAGAAGAGAAACGGCTAGACCTATAAAGCTAAAATTTTTGTGTGGCTGGAGACCACACCACTTGGCAAGTTGTAACAAGATCAAACTTGGGCACACTGCACGTGCGCGACGTGCACCCCTTTCCGTCCACGAAAATTACCTACAAAACATCGTTGCAATACCGGACCTATATCTCGACAACCAAAAGTCGCAAAGACACGGGTCAAACACAGATGCGTAGAGAAACGATCCGCCCCGGCGTATGCACTATGTGTCGATCAGCGGCGCGTGGTACGTGCAAAGTTACTGGCTATGCAAAGCGCAGAATTAATAGTTTGGATGACGGTTTCACAATTTAAATTCAATGCCCAAGACTATGGACGTAAAGCAAAAGGAAACAAAACACCAATGTGATGACCCATGTACACCGTCTCTAAAATGCAGCATTAAATTTATATTTTAATGCCAGTATTAATAAACGCTGTTAAAATCTTCTCTTGTAATAATTTGTATGACGATTCTAATCATTCCTTCATTACACCGCCGGTAGCTGTTCAAAACCAAAAGAGAATCAAGGTGCTAGACGATAAAAAATGATGCAGTTGTAATTGTTTAAAAAGCGCCAATAAATCCATCTAATACCCACCCAAAATGAATTTTTGCCACAACCATGAAAGCTAATAATTGCAAATTTTAAAATAACGGCCAAAAACCTATTTTAGTTCAAATAATCTAATTTAGTTCGGATTCTATTTTGCGGACGCGCAAAACAACACATAAGCCGAAAATAATTTTCAAAAGCATAGCTTTGCACAAGACGAACCTCCGTTGGACGGGTGATACATTGACGCGGATTTATTCGGACTTGCTCGTCCTTCGCTGTTTACACCAAAAAAGGCGTCTTACTGGTTTTATTTAACAATCTTTGGAAAAAATTAGTTGTGCTGTTTTAGGTTTCCACTGCCGGGCCCCACACGACCGAGGTTGGCTTGGGTGCTGAGTCTGAAGGTTAACGAAGCTTCAAAACTCTAAGCTTCCCTTTCTTTTGTTCAATATTTATAAAAATTAAAAAACGATGAATCCATAAGCGAAGCTTTAAGCAACGCAAAACTTCAACTCGGAACGCAACCTATCGCATTGTTTACATCGTACTCGCATCGAGTAATTCAGCCAATGTTTGAGAAGTACAAATGTTGTTTTTTATCTCCCAGGACCAGCAATTTTGAAGTCGCTGTCAGCCAATCAGTGGCGGCACTAGCCTAGACCCCATTTGCGAATTAAAAATTGCATTACTCAAAACGGCTAAATTGCCGGGAAAATGGTTTCAGTAATTTAGACATTTCAATAACGGTCAAAGATTATGTCTATCTCAGTTTAAAACCAATGCAAAGGTGAAACATTCCCTTTGAGGACTTTAATATAATAAACTACTCCAATTAAAAGTTGCTAAGATTTTCTTCAAAAGTGGAAGTAAGACAATCTTTGGCTGCTTTAAAAATCCCAAATGATTGAATAGCCACTTGGGGATGAAGGCTGAAGCTTGATACTCCTGCCCGCTTCTGCAGGTTCCAGTTGTTTAAAAATAAACATAAAACATTCTCTTCCATAAAATATGCTGTCCACCTTCCTGTACTTCATCGAATCGAAATATCGGTGCTAATATCACAAGGATGATGCAGCCATTACTTTGGAATATTTAAAAAATCATTTGCGATCGTGACTCGCTGAACATACTGTCATATTGTCCGCCCGCTAACTCCTTTCTCTTCATATACATTATACATGATACACCTGTTTCACTGCCACCCTGTTATGGAGGTATGCGTCCGGAAAAGATCGACGGTTTCCTCATTTTCACCACCTGTGCTTATTTTAGCAGCGCGTGAATGGCGCACGTTTGCACGCACAGTAGACATCGCGTGATCCGCTCGGGCTCCTCATAATCAGCTATGATCTTCATCGTTAGCTGGCATTCAGTAGATAAGCGTTTCAAAAATCAAATGCGAACAAGGGACATTCGCTGCTGGGTAAAACATTACAGATCCATTAAAGGGACACTCCCACCTTCAAAAATGTATCAAATGTACCCTGCTTGTAGTGCAAAATATGAAGTGAATGCTGCCGAGCACGATTATGACATTTGTTTCTCACAAACAGTGCTCAATTTAATAAAAAATAAGTTTTAATATTTGGCGCTGCATGACGTCATATGAAGGAATTTTGCTGGGAAATAGAAAAAACCTTCACGCCACCATAGTGTCCATAACTAGTGTATGGCTAATGTAGGCCAAAGGTAAAACAAGTCAACTATAATCACCATTGATAAAAAGAGACGACGACACGGACCTCAGAATTCCCATTAAAATACACGGGGACTGGGATGTTACAGATGAGGGCATTCCAGGACAGATCGACAAAGGGAGGGGAGAGGTAACACCCTACAACTCAGATTTCGATTAAAGTTCGTTGTAGTGGTTATCTGGGGCGCTGAAGTGCGCTGTGCAAGTTTCAGCTTGATTGAGTTACGGCTGCTGATTTTAGCTTCCGCATTTTCGTGAGGACACCTTGCATGGCTTAGCCAATTAACCAATTACTTCCATAACAAATTATCCAATTCTAGAAAACCATACATTTCTGAATGGCAATGAAGTAAGGAACATATATCCAGGCCAAGTTTTTATTTTTGTGTTTGGATCTGATGTAATAATGCCTTTGACCTCTCGGTTGACCTGACCTGACCTTCAAACGAGCGCAAGTGAAAATAATGTTGTTTTATTATTTTTATAATATTCTTAGGTAAGCTGTCTTTGCACAGGATAAAATTTGGAGATGGGTGTTTTCTATAAGTTAACTTTTTAGTGCTCAAATTAACGTCATTTTTATCCTTTACCA
Source organism: Semibalanus balanoides (assembly GCA_014673585.1). Taxonomy (NCBI): domain Eukaryota; kingdom Metazoa; phylum Arthropoda; class Thecostraca; order Balanomorpha; family Balanidae; genus Semibalanus; species Semibalanus balanoides. The sequence goes on from VOPJ01004816.1 coordinate 7,507, forward strand.
ACACAAAATGATTAATTTGTCCCATGATGGCACCGCATGCGGGCTTCATGTGCCACAAGAAGGGTTCAGGTGCAATATAAGCCACTTCAAGGTTAATTTGAGTGAAATTTATTGATTTACCGGTGGAAATTGTTGCCACAGTAGACCTCCTGAAAGGTCACCTGAGTCATGCTGAGGTCACTAGCAACATTTTGCCACAAACTCTTAACATAATATAGATAGAGAGTACGTGAAAATAACACACTGTGGCTTTGTATCGTCGATTCACGTCTGGCCCGATTATGCAACATGACCTACCTGGGTCACCAAGATGACCTAGTTAAATTTTATATTTTCAAATTGGTCAAAGTCAAAATTTGAATTTGCCTTAGCCAGGTCACCAGTACCAATTTCGAAGCGCCTTGAAAAAGAAAAACACGATGGTGGTGGACAGTTGATGCTTATTTATTGTTTTATAAATAAAAAGTTATGCTCGCAAAAACTGTTTTTTACTAGCAAAAAAAACGAACAAACTTCAACATGTTCGTGAATAACGTTTCGGAGATAAGACATAGAGATATAATTTTAACATCAACGTGTTTGTCTCGTCAAGGCGCTTCGAACAATGTCACTGGTGACCTTCTTAGGTCAACTGCAAAATTTGACCTTTGGTCAAGGTCATTTGGTGACCCAGGTAGGTCATGCTGCATATCTGGCGAGGCAAATCGACGAAACAAACATATTGGTGTAGTTTTCAAGTTTCTATCTATATTATGTTAAGACTTTGTGGCAAAATGTTGCTAGTGACCTCAGATGACCTCAGGTGACCTTGCAGAGGTTACTGTGCAACAATTTCACCTGTAAATCAATAAATTCACTCAACTTAACCTGAAGTGGCTTATATTGCAACCTGAACCCTCTTGTGCACAATAAGCCCATTTCGTGCCATCATGGACAAAATTAACATTTTGGTTGGTTAAAATGAGAAAAAACGAGTTAATTTGAGGCAATTTAAAAAAGTACATTTTTTAGAAAACACCCATTCTCCAAATTTTGTCAACCTGTGCAAAGACAGCTTACCTAAGAATATTATAAAAATATTAAAAACAACATCTATTCTTCACTGCGTTCTTTGAAGTCAGGTCAAGTTTACCAGAGGTCACAAGTCATGTTAATCAAAATCAACACAAAAATAAAAACTTGGCCTGGATAATGTTCCTTACTTCATTGTCATTTCAGAAAATGTATGGTTTTTCTAGGAATTGGATTATTGTTATGGAGTATGGCTAATTGGCTAAGTCCATGTCAAGGTGTCCTCACGAAAATGCCGGGGCTATAACTCAGGCAGCCGTAACCTCAACAAGCTGAAACTTACACAGCGCGATTCAGCGCCCCGGATAACCCCTATAACGGATTTTATCGATAATCGCAGATGTAGGGTGTTATTTTGGGGGTTTCGCTTGTCGATCTGTCCTGGAATGCCCCAGATGTCAAATACAAACTCAAATTTATTTGTGATTCGACCTCGGTGGTTGTTTTAACTTATACCATACATAGTTTCAATGCCAAGCACAGAAAATGTCTATCTCAACTAAAATCTAAGGGACAGTCCCTTTAACGAGTAGATATAAACATTATATTTATATCTATCCGTTTTTTAATGTCAGATGGTTTTTCGTTTGCCTATAAATTTCGTTTTGTTTGTGGTTTTATTTTTTTGTGGTTGATATTTGTGTTGTCTTTACTTAGCTACATCCTGTTCGAATAACCCGCACACTGCTGGACCCCCTCCCCCCAATATCTCGAAAACCACACAAAGTAGTGACAGGCGAAAAATAGCAGTAGATAGCTCGAGACAGCTCTATCGAACGAATATCGGTCTTTTTAGGTCAGGTCAATGTTGAGGTCACCAGAGGTCACTAACGGTCAAATTCCGGCTATGAATAATATATATATATATATATATATATATATTATACTATATATATATCTATATAATATTTATATATATTATAATTTGTATATATATATATATCACCAGTAAGACCGTACCTTAAGCGGCGAAGGACGAGCGAGTCCGAATAAATCCGCGCCAATTTATTATCCGCCCAACGGAGGTTCGTTTTGTGCAAAGCATGCCTTTGAATGTCTTTTACGTTGAAGACAGTTTTGTAGGCAATATTTATAATGTAAACAAAATTGATAAAACAATTCCTCTCAGATAAAGATGTTATTTGCATCGGCGCACGCTTTCAATAGGGGATCTGTAGGAGAACCTTATTGCTTAAAAAAGATCACTAAATTGCTGCAGATTTAAGTGCAAGGGCTCTCTATGTATATGTTACTATACATATATGATCTCTATGGTCGCAAATAGATCCGAACTAAATCGATACTTTGAACTAAATAAGTTTTGCAGCGTTATTTTTAATTTGCAAAATCATATAGCTTCATGTTTGTAAGTGAAAATACTATTTGGATGGGTATTGGATGGATTTGATTGCGCTGTACAGCTGCTGATCATTTTTATTGCTTAGCACCCTTTGGTTTTGACGCTACGGCGGTGCAATAGAATACATATTGTAAAATCGGCAATATGTATATTACAGGCGGGTTTTAGCAGCGAAATACTGCATTACAACCTTAACTCATTGGACTACACATTGGTGTTTGTTTCATCGCTTCACGTCTCCATAGGTGCCGAAGCACCGATTTAAAATCGTGAAGAGCGTCATACCAACCATGAATATTTTCGCTTGTATAGCCAGTAACTTTTGCACGTGCCACGCGCCGCTGATCGACACACAATGGATACGTCGGACGGATCGTTTCTCTACACATCTGTGTTTAATCCGTGTCTTTTGCGACATTTTGGTTGCCAAGATTATAGTCACGAGTATTTGCAGCGATGTTTTGTAGGTAATTTCGTGGACGGAACAGGGGTGCACGTGCGCACGTGCAATGTAACCCATAATTTAACCTGTGCAACATTGCCAGTGGTGTGGTCTCAAACCACACACAAAATTCGAGCACAATCGGCCCAGCCGTTGCGGAGTCAAGTACAGTAGGGCGCCTACTGTTTATTAAACCCACCTTGGGACCGAGCATTTCTGGGCTTAATAACCGATGGGTGCTTTATCCGAAGTTCCTATTATGGTCATTATAGTAATATGGTGTAATTCCGTACCGGGCCAACTTGGGCGTAATAAGCGGCTGGGCGTATTAACCTTGGGCTTAATAAGCGGCGTCTACTGTAGTATGTTGACGAGTATGCAAAGTTGTCTGGCCAGTTCTTGCAATATATGAAGTTATGAACGATAAAATGACTTTCTAAACACTAATATAGCCACTCATTTTACGATTTAAATGCTGCCCACAGCATTTCATACTTCTTTCAAATGAAGCTTGCATTTTTTTCTCGAATCGCTTCTGTCATTTCAGCTTCTCCACGTCTGTGATTCATAAGCAAAAGCACAGTTCACCTGAGCATTGGTTATATTTTACTCAGTCGTCGACGGCTGAGCTGACAACATACACAAACACATGGCAATTTTAACAAGCTCATACAGGCGAAAACACGCAAGAGCACACATAGACAAGTGTACACATACAAGAGCATACATACATAGAACAGGCGAACACGCACCCATGAACACTGGTGGACCCAGAACAGCACATAATATGGTTTAAGGTGGGAACAGTCACAGAAAGTAACGTTCCAAGAACTCATCGGTTTTCGCATCTCGTGCATTAAGAACTCAGTTAAAACAAACTGTTTTCGGGAAAAATTGTTTGATTTCCTTTATGAAAGTGAATGCGTTAATTTTCCACCAATGATGGTGTGCATGGCTCAATGCCCCCCCCCCCTGTGCCTGCCCTTGAATACGAACAGTATAACATACTTATTGCACCTTTCTCTGACTCTTCGTAAGCCAATACCTCACGGGAGCACATAGCTTGTGATGTGAGATTCGTATTGAACCAGTAATTTTGCCATTGACTTTCCCATCCGATATTATAGATTACTTGCTATCCTCGTCGAGAGTTTCATGGGCATCAACGTCAATTTCGCTGTTTTCAGCACTGCCGTCCTTAATGTCATCCATGGTAACATTTTCATCCTCTTCCGTGTTACTGGCAGTTTCGGTTTCATGGCTAGCAGCCTTTTCATCCTCTTCGATGTTACTGGCAGTTTCAGTTTCATCGCTAGCTGCCTTAGTTCCTTCTGAAACATCACTACTGACATCGACGATATCAGCGTCCTCCTCATCATCATTGTCCTCATCTTCATCGTCATCCTCATCATCGTCATCCTCATCATCGTCATCCTCATCATCGTCATCCTCATCATCGGTTCATCCTCATCATCGTCATCCCATCGATCGTCATCCTGGCATCATCGTCATCCCCATCATCGTCATCCTCATCATCGTCCATCCTCATTCATCGTCAATCACTCATCATCGCTTCATCCTCATCAATCGTCATCCTCATCATCGTATCCTCATCATCGTCATCCTCATCATCGTCATTTCCTCATCATCGTCATCCTCATCATCGTCATCCTCATCATCGTCATCCTCATCATCGTCATCCTCATCATCGTCATCGTCATCCTCGTCATCCTCGTCATCCTCATCCTCATCATCCTCATCATCGTCATCGTCATCATCCTCATCATCGTCATCGTCATCGTCATCCTCATCGTCGTCATCATCTACATCGTCCTCATCTTCCTCGTCGTCATTTCCCTCGTCCTCCTTATCTTCTACATTCTTGTCATCTTCGTTCTCCTCCTCATCGTTATCGCCACTTCCACTCTCCTCATCGTCTTCCTCAGCGTCTTCACCGCCATTTTCATCATTGGCATCGCTAGCTTTATCGTTATCGTCTTCGTCCTCATCGCCCTCGTCCTCATTATTATTGTCTTCGTCCTCATTGTCTTCGGCCTCATCGACCTCGTCCTCCTCGTCCTCGCCGTCCTCATCCTCGCTGTCCTCATCCTCGTCCTCGTC
>VOPJ01004816.1:15000-50593 GCA_014673585.1 Semibalanus balanoides
TTGGTTGCACCCAGGGGTCAGACCTTCGACAAGGGAGGGGCACGACATCCCCAGGGGCCCCCTCAGTAAAGGTCCCCCCGAAAAATGGCGCGAAAATCAAAATCTCACGGGATTTAGGCCACTATGTTTTGCAGGGCCCCCCAATAAGTCGCAAAAAGCGACGTCGCCGATAACTTTTTAGTGAAACAGTCAGTCCAATGGGGGGGCACATGCCCCCTTTCCCCTTGCCTGCGCCCCTGGTTGCACCGGTTTACACACTTCCATCGGAGCGTTGCAACTTGCAATAAAAACAAATACTGAGAGCGCATATGAAATGGTGGGCTGATTTGCTCTGTTTAGCTGCTCTGCATGCTATTTTAAACACAGATTTCCGTTTTGAAGCGTAAAGTAAAAGGTATACGTAATAAATTCTGTGCAGCTGTTATATTGTCAGAGTATGTTTTGGCCGAGGACTGCATCAAAGCTGCTTAGCGTTACATGTATGGTTCAACATGACAGGCCTCCGTTACCCCCGCAGAATGGCTCCGTTACCCCAAATGGGTTCATGACCCACTGTTTGGGAACCACTGCTCTAAATCAATGACGTTTTAAGACAATGACGTTATGAATTGGAAATGGGAACACCGTTCGGATAAATGTTTCGTGTGCGTATTGTAATTGATGTATTTGATACATTTGTTGAAAATGAATGGGATAATAATAAAATCTATTCATTAAAAAAGTCGAGAACCCTAAATAGGTTGCCGTCCGGGGCCAAGTTAAACAGCAGATTGCAATGCTTTTTTCCAAATGCTTGTTGATTGTTCGTATAATTTTGGTACGTACTCGCAAAACATACAGTTCAGGAAACATATTGTATGCCTTTATGATAAATAACAAGGCGTAGGCAGACTAATTTTTGCTCGGACAGGGAATTAACAGACGGTACTTGTGAGTACCGTCCGTTACAAGCGTGGATCTTTTATCTACATAAGCTTGAAATATCTTTCGGTAGGAATGTTTGTATGCAAAATGTGATAAATTTGCAATACAATTCGGTCTCGCCTGTCACTTTCAAGTATAAATAGCTCAATTTCAGTATGGAAAATGTTAATTGTTTTCCTTTACCGCGGGCTTAAAATGCCCATTCTTCAATAACTTGAGAATAAAACATTCAGTAACATCGAAATGGCATCCCAATACGACACTGGAATACGATATGCACTGGGCTACTTACCAAGAGTAACTTCATGATGTGACACCTTGTGCTCTACTGTCAGACTGTGCCGTATCTACTGTCGGACTGTTACATTTATACCGATGTACGTGTGAGCGGACAACCTTCACGCCGGCGGCTTCCTCCCGCCCTTAAATGGAGGCAACCGGCCGAAGCAGGAAGCAAGAAATGTCGGCCATATGCAAAGGTCACATACGCACCAAGGAAAACGCTTTGCCAATCGCTGCTTCGTTACTAAAAATAGCGTGCTTGTCGTTACCCTGCTGACTGTGGCTTACCTTATTACTCTTTGGTACCTCGCCACGAAACGATGCGAATTATCTTGTGCATTTATACGTGGCAAGACGTAAACGCGGGTAAAATATGCCTCAATGCAGTTTTTAAGGTATTAATACTTTTTATGTTTTTGACCAAGAGATATTTCATGCATGACAAAAATGCAAAGCTTAACCCGGCATTGGCTGGGGTCTCAACCGAACGCCATTGGCTGGGGGGGCGTTTTTCGTCCCCTCGTTAGTCGCTATCTTCCGAACCAACAACGGCAATCGAAAGCTCTCAATGAGAACCATCTAAAGCACACGCGAAATTTCCCAAATAAAGTCATGTCAGGTCGCAGTCAGGTCGAAGGTTAAATGTTAGATATTTGTGTTTTGAGGCAATTCTTTCCAGTTTCCATCGAAAGCCTTAGATTGAGACTATTATCGCACAAAATGTTCTCAAAGATATGATGCATCTCCCGTATAAGCAAAAGTGAAATTGTAAGCAAAATTAAAGGTCAAGATCAGGACAATCAGGTCACAACAGAGGTCAGAAGTGGTCAGACGGTGTCTGTGATGGCGGAGGCGGGTGGTGAGGTCAGAAGTGGTCAGACGGTGTCTGTGATGGCGGAGGCGGGTGGTGAGGTCAGAAGTGGTCAGACGGTGTATGTGATGGCGGGGGCGGGTGGTGCGGACTGCAGGCTGTCTGGGGACAGTGACCAGAGGAGGCGGCTGTTTCCGAATTGGGCAGCGCCCACAGTCAGCCGGCGCCGACGGGTACGGAAGGGGACGACACCCGGATGTCAGACGGGAGAGCCGCGTCCGCCACGAACCAGGAGTACTGCAGTGGTGCCCAGATGAACGGTGATGGGGGCTCGGGGAGGTAACGACGACTGGGCCGCGCTCAGGGGAGGGAGAGTCGGCTGCCAGTGTTGTGATGGTGAAGGTGCGCGCGGCGCTGACAGTTTAACGGTGACTGGGCGCGCTCAGGGCGGAGGGAGAGTCGGCTGCCAGGCTGTGAGGTGAGAGTTGCGCGCGCTGACAGTTGTTAACGGGTGACCGGGCCGCGCTTCAGGGGGAGGGGAGAGTCGGCTGCCAGTGCTGTGAGGTGAGGCGCGCGCGCTGACAGTGTTAACGGCGACTGGGCCGCGCTCAGGGGGAGAGTCGGCTGGCTGCCAGTGCTGTGAGTTTTGAGGTGCGGCGCTTGACAGTGTAACGGTGACCGGCCGCGCTCAGGGGGAGTGAGAGTCGGCTGCCAGTGCCTGTAGGTTGAGGTGCGGCGCTGACCAGTGTTAACGTTGACCGGGCCGCGCTTTCAGGGGGAGGGAGAGTCGGACTGCCAGTGTTGTTGTGAGGTGAGGGGGCGCTGACAGTGTTTAACGGAACGACTGCGGCCGCGCTCAGGCGGTGAAGAGAGAGTCGGCTGCCAGATGCTGTGAGTTGAGTGCTGCGCGCGTGACAGTGTAAACGGCGACTGAGGGCCGCTCTCAGGGGGAGGGAGAGTTCAACTGCCAGTGCCTTGTGAGGTTGAGGTGACAGCGCTTACAGGGACGGCGGACGGGAGAGCTGCGGTGGCCACAGACCAGGTCTGCCGCGGTGGTGCCCTGATGAACGGTGGCGGGGACTCGGGGAGGTGACGGTGACCGGGCCGCGCTCAGGGGGGGAGTCGGCTGCCGGTGCTGTGAGGTGTGCGCGCTGAGGCTGTTACGAAATGTGTGCTGCTGTATTTTGTGTCAGGCGTGTATTATTCTGCAATGCGACGATTTGTTTCAGCAACAGTATACTGAGGCTATACTGAGACTTTGTGCTTCTGTAACATGTTATTTCGGTCGTGTGTTCTTGTGTTTCAGTTATCAACATTTTCATGTCAGTCGTCTGGACCTCTGATTTTGTCAACAATACAAAGGTACTTTCGTTGGTACGCTGATTTTGTGCAGAACTGGATATCTTGACTGAATGATATCGGACGAAATGATATAGAAGATCTTTTTAGCGTTCGAAGCATTTATGCGGCCTTTGTTTGAAGGAATATTTTCTATGGACGTCATGTGACCTTGGCACCAGACATGTTCCATGCCCCCAGGCGTTTTGGCCTTTAAATGAGTATTGTGGCGACGGGTGATAGCTAAGCAACTTCCGCACATTGCAAACTATTGCCGCCGTCTTGACTTTGTCCATGTGCAGAGTTTTTTCGCTCAATCGAAGTATCAGAACACCCGCGAAAATGCCTAAGATCCTTCGGGGATCATGGATCCGAGGTTAGTGGATCCAAACGTGGATCTCGGGCTATTTCGAAACGTTTTTGACAGCCAAACAAACCAATACGGCTCAGGAATAAGAGAGGGTCGGACGCTAGCAAGTACAACGCATTTAGTGCTGTGTTGCTGTTATGGTTGTCAGAACCTTGATTCCAAATTTGAGGCTTCTGTGCTTGGCACATTTCGCTATCAAGGAACATTTCAGACATATGCATTCGTTTAGTTTGGCAATATACAAAACTGCAAACAAGTAATGCGTTATCATGTTCATTTAAACATTTCGTCAAGGGCGCCGTCACCTTCCGGAAGTTGGGAGGTATTCTGAAGTCGATTCTTTCCATGCAACGCCCATAGGTATAATGTTGTTTAAATCCGGAAATGCTGGGAAGGGGGGGGGGGGGGCATCAGGGCCAATGCCCCCAAAACCGCCTGAAATCGGCGCAAATTTACACATTTCCTGATTTAGGTCATCTACGCAACGTTTACAAAGGCAAGTTAGTTTTAAAACATGATCCTAAATATGTTGCTACAGAACAGAGTAAGCAATGTATAACAAGTTATCAAAATTACAAAACTCGACGGACTTCGGCTCACTTCGCTCCCTTATGCCATAAGGGGGCGAAATCCGTCGATTTTTTAAAGTTTTGATGACCTTTTGTGGGGTGATGCCCCCCCCATGTCGCCAAGAACTAAATCCTTGATCCGCCAAGGGGGGGGGGGGCTGTGGTTGAGCCCTTGCATTTAATTATTTTGACATAAATTTGGTCTAACTGCGTGACTTGTGCTGCCACCTACAAGTCACTTCGATATGCCATCTGTTGAGCGTTTCAGTTTCGTTGACAGACACCTAGCGGTACTGTTAATAAGCTATTTTATTGTTTTCACCGCTAGATGTCCAATGCGTATAGAACACTAGTGGCACCTGTTGGCGGAATATAATTTATTACGTCACATGAAATAAAGATGGCATTTGAGGACACTTGTAAAATTCAGTATGGTAAAGAAAATACATAAAATAATGTGTTTTAAATTTAGCTCATAGCTGAGTGACCTAGATTCGTTCTTTTCTTGATTTGTTGCTGGCTCGACTCCACGGGGCGCGTTCCTGGGCGTTACCTTGACACCGCTTCGTGGCGTTGTTGCGTCGGCGGCCCGTCTGCGGAGTAGTGCACGCGATTCTGCTGCGCGCGTCGTCGTCGCGCGGTAACCGGTGTGTTTCTGTTACCGGCAAAATAACGGGTTGCGAATCCAAAGTGCGTGATTGTGTGGTAGTTTTAGTGGAAGGGTGTCTAACGCCCGTCGTGTGGTGTGTAAATATTGTGTTATCCAAGGCCCTATAAGAAGTGTAGAGGTGTTATCCAGGTAGAGGAGTACCTAAAATATCGTGTGCTTCGATCAGATGTGCTGCTGATTCAGGATTCTTAGAACTCACCTGGAAGGTTTATTAAGTCAAGATAATCCAAACGGTAGGTAATTGCTGATTGCTTATGATATTGGTAGATAAGTAATTAATTTAACATGTTCAATGTTTGATTCTTCAGTTAAAATATTAATTACTCCTGAAGGTGGAGGGGGTGGGGGCTGGAAGAGGTCAAGGTAGATTTAAATCAAGATTGAGAATCACCTGCTGTTATAGTGCAGTGCCAGTGCAAGTGTTGATCCTATAAGGCCTTGGTTGATCTCACCTTGGGCAGGTAAAGGCTGGTCGGTCATCGCTTTTTGGCCTTTGATTGCTCATAGCTATTACCTATTTCTCGAAATCAGATTGGTGATATGAGTTAATGTTTGCTAGGTTTTATGACATTAACACTGACTTTTAGATATTTATCTTGGTTTGAGTTGTGTATTGTGTGACCATCATCATCATCAAACTTCAGCATTGATCTTAAAATAGATTCCATGATCTGATTCCTTAAACTTGAATCCTAGATCTGCTGAGATCTTAAATTTAGTTTGACAAAAATTGTGGAAGAATTTGTTTGATTCTGTTATCTTAGGCAATGTTGATGTTTTTCTGAAGAGACAGGATTCCAGATTCCAGATGTGCTCAGGATTCCAGATGTGCAGCATGCCTCATGAGTTTTGTATAATAAATACCATTTATTTCACACCCTCATAGGTACATATCTTTTCAAGAGCACTGCACCAATAAAAACAATGCATACACATGTACACTTACCAATACACATCTTGGATGCAAATTTACACCATACAAATTATATCATACACTTTTGTCTAGAGTTTTGTATAATTTATTATGGATGGATTGATTTTGCACCATCATCTAGAACATCAAAAGATTGTTCTCTTGTACAGGAAATTGGCATGATCCTAAATATGTTGCTACAGAACAGAGTAAGCTTTTTGTTTCCCCAGGATTCAATGTTCCCTGTTTATTTTGTATCCCAAAATTCTCTGTAATTTATTATTTTAATGGAACTTGTGGAGAGATCCTTTTGGCTCTAGGGTCCATTTCTTGGGTGCAAATTGACCTGAGCTGAGTTGGTGCACACAATACCTCAATTAACACACACTCATTTTCTAAGATCTGTACCTGTCCATAATTTTGGGTTTGGTAATCTCTTCCCGTTACCCAGAGCTTCTGGTTGATGCTGGCTATGATGTCATATTTTCCACTGATGCCTAGCTATCCTAATCCAAGGGCGGATCCAGGGGGGGCCAAAGGGGCCATGCCCCCCCTAAACCAACCGAAATCGGCACAAATTTGACACATTTCCTGAGTTTGTCGTAAAACTAAGCAACTTTTACTAGAGATAGTTTGTTTTAAATCAGTTATTGTTACATAAGCAATCGAAATCCGATGAGTTTTCAGAATTATGCGATAATTTTTGGGATTTGGCCCCCCCCCCAACTGTCAAAATCACACTTTCTGGATCCGCCTATGTCCTAATCTACTGTTAAATGTCTGCTTTGTAGCTTCCAGCTAGGCCCATTATACCCACAGTGCCTGTGGCACCCTTCTGCTCCAAAACATCACCCTTGCCATCACATATCTGCTGTCAGTTGGCAGGTCAGCCGGGTAGTCAGCCTATGTGTGACTCCAACTGACATTGTTCCAGGCTGAGCCATGTTCAAGTTCATGCAGAAGAAGCACCCGGTGCCGGCAGAGAGACTCCGTCATCAGAAGGAGCTCTTCCGATATGCCAAGGTCAGTCCGGAGGGCGCGTCCTCGACGGGTCCTCCTCGGCTGCCTAGAGAGCACGTCCTCGACGGGTCCTCCTCGGCTGCCTGGAGCCCGTGTCCTCGGCTGGTCCTCCTGGGCGGCCACTTTCCTCGCACGGGACATACAGCACTGAGGGCCGGGGTGTCTCTTGTCACGCTGGCCCAGGGCAGGACTTGTCAGAGGGGACAGAGGTGGTAGCGTCCCGTCTCCCGACCCCTGTCGGCCTGATGTGTCATAACCTGGCGGCCACACCCGCGCAGGCCAGCAACAACTGGTATGAAGTCACACACTAGAGCGATCGGAGCACAAACTAAGCACAGGCACAGCTAGCAATCTAAGCGCAGAGGATAAAGGCGCAGATAAGCGGCGTCAGACTAAGCGCAGGCTAAGCACAGCTGCAGGCGCCACCTTTAAACCCAAAATAATCATCAATCATTGGCTTTTTAAAAAGCACAGGCAACAAGCTAAGACAGCCCTCTCAGACTGATTCGTTGCTGCATGAGTCTACCCAGACACGTCTGTTTACGCGCGCCCTCCGACCCAGGTCTGTCCTGTCGGGAATGGTGACGGCCAATGGGAGTATATGCAGGTCACCTAAAATAGTTGAAATTTTATGTGGTACGGGAACAGGTATATCTTCCCTGATTCATTGCTGATGAAACTATATAAATGTTTTATCCGAGGCCCTACAACGATAGCTTAAAAACATGGTAATTTAGTGCGGGGATGGCGAAAACGCCATACTTGCGTAAAAACCGTACTTCCCGCTTCAGGTGGCGTTCTGTTGACGTCAACAGGCACCACTTTTACGAATCACTCGTCATGGGCTTTCAATATAGAATATTATTTTCTCATATAGATTCTAAAAATACAATCAAGATTCGCTCTTTCTGCTTTTATATTTTGGTCTTTGTTCACGATTTGTCGCAAAATAATTTGGTGGCAGTGTTAAAACGCTTATTTATTTAGTTAGCCTAAACAAGGTGATCGCTTTTCCACTGATAGGTCCCTTTCTCACTAACGCAGCAAAAGTTGGAACGAAAATGCAAATGATGGCATCTAGATTTTACTTATAACCACCATGCTCTTTTTTATGTCCGAAAAAAACTAGAACGCATTTCTCACAATCGAGGGCAAAATAAATTATCTATCTCTGAAGCACTTAGCGAATCAGGCTACTCATAGCCTGTTGACGTCACCAACTCAAGTCAGGCTAAACGCCTTTTCTTGCCTATATTCTTGCCTCATTGCGAAGAAAAAAGCGAGTAGTGATGAAAATATGGATGATTTAAGAACTTAGAAATACTTCCTCTTTCGTGATTGGTGTATTTTTCTCACAACGCTGCACTATTACGCCATTCACCCCCCAAGGGAAAAAAAAAAAACCGGCCTGGAATGTGTCGTATCACACGTGTGTTTAGATGTTCTCGCTTTTGGCTCGCCCCCGATGGCCCAGTGGGACGGCTGCGGGACGGGCTGGACACTACCCAATTGACCCACTACCCGGGTTTCTTTAGGTGCTTATTTTTTTTTTTAAACCAAAAAACCCCAACCCGCGACGTTTGTCCATCCAAAATGCTAGTCTGGAACAACAAAGTATCCCCGAGTATTTTTGTTTAGAAACAAAGATGATTGGTGCTCATTGAGTTTGAATGTATTTATTTCCAGATTTAAGATAGAGTTTAAGAAGGTCAATGAATGTTGTATTTCCCCCATCTCCACACATTCATGCTCCCAACTCTTGTTAAACCCTCATTACTGTCGGGGGGGGGGGGGGCGAATCGGCCCCCTTGAGGCTATTGTTCGCGACGGTTCGTCCCTCACTCGAATTCAGAATCGTCTCAACTGGGTGCTTCCTAGAACGATTCATTGCGCAATCGAATGGTGTACTTTTTCCAAACTTGAGATTTATTTAGGAGGGGCTCCAGCGGGGCAGTTTTTTTAGGGGGCGTGTTCCGGCCGTTCTGAACAAAATCTCTTTGCATGGTTCAAGCACTCATGGAGAGGTTGTCAGTTGAAGAGAAGTCGTTAGGCAAAAAAACAGACATCGGTACGAGAATTGATTGGTCTTTCTGATGGCTATCTCAAAATTATCAAAATGTTGAATTGTTGCAATCCAATTTTTTTAAAAACTTATTTTTTTCACAAAAGTTGATGGCCAAGTTTTCTATTTCAGAACGTTTCAAAAAAACCGGTATAGATGTGAGAGACAAAGGCCAGCAATAACTATGTGTTCAAAAAGTTTGCGGGTGATATCCTAAAGATTTGATGACCTAGATGTCAGGTGTCAAAATGCTAACCTATTCCAATATACACGATATAGGTTTGAAAAATGAAAAACGCAGGGTTTTCAATACCATATTGCATCAACTCCCAATTATTTCCAGATTCATGTCATCCTCTAGGCCACTTCTTGATGAAAAGGATGATTTTCGTTTAGTTCAGTGACCCTTTAAATGTCATTCAAGGTCACCAAAACCTTTTTATCAATAATTCGTGACAAAGAAACACTCATAGAGGACTCACAAATTAGGTCTCAAAATGTTTGTCTCGCTCATACGGCCGTCTTTTTGCATATGCATTTTGACCGACTTTAACTTCACCCTTGACCATTGACTTGACCCTCCTGACCGGTGAGTCAAATTCTATCCCCGATTTGCAACGTTGATATTTGATTCGAGTAACCAATCGAGCAGACAACGACGATGGTACAAAATAAGTGCTCGTATTAGTACTTTAGATTAAAAGCAGTCAGTACCAGAACAAACATTTGTGCTGAAAAACAGGGTTTTTTTAACACATTTGTTGACCTCTCAGTCCAGACCATGACCCTGAAGTTATGTTCTTGTGCCTTACCAAGCGGGAAACGCAATTTAAAAACGACTTTATAAACATGAATCTATTTGGGGATTCCTCCTACGCTGCCTAGTCGACGATAATGGCCCCAAGGTTTCCCTAAAAAATATCATGTTTGACAAAAAATTATGTTTCTGAATGACGTCACTCTTGAACCTGGGGACGCAAGATAATGACCCGAAGGTCACCCAAAACTATTTTGACCAAAATATGAGTTTATGGTCGACCTTAGTCACACACCAACGTTCCTGCGTGTGTGTTTTTGTACGTCGTCGTGGTGCGTGCTAATGGACGTATGTGAGTGTGTGCAAGGGGGACCGAATAGGGCCGCCCGCTCCCCTCACCGAACAGAATCGGATTATACTTCTGGCATCCTTCCAGGAATAGGGGTTGAAGAACAACCGTCATGTTCCATTCGACTTCCCATCTCTACTGACCTAAAAGAATGCGATATCTGGAAATGTTTAAGATAATCGTGTCCCGGTATGTTACTATTTTGTTTACCGCCGCATGCATTCAAATGCCCTTAACCATCCTTTCTAAGAATGTTTCGAGCATGCTTAAAAAGTTTCCCAGAAATTCGGGAAGTTCGAGCAAATATATGGCCATGGCGAAGAGCCGAGTGCAAAACCCCAAAAAACCACCCATAAAACCCACAAACAAACCACTACCAGTGGTGTTTTGATGAAAAAACCCTTTTTTTTTCCCAACCCTGGCTCGGAGTCAGGTGGTAACACAGACAGTACGATGACAGGTGTCGTCAGCGTATCTGGAACGCTTCTGTAACCCTACTGGACGAATACTGCGACGCTTCGTGACCATGGACTGAGTATCTGAACGCTTCTATGACCCATGACCGAGTATCTGAACGCTTCTATGACCCATGACCGAGCAGTTGCCAGTGGTCCGTCACTTCACTCTTCTGCCAGTGGCCACTTCACTCTTCTGTCACTGGAAGCAGCTATTGGCAGACGTGCACTTGATACAAATACAAAGAACTTTTTACACAGTTGACTAATCTTCTAATCTCCAACCTGGTTCTAGCCCCTCCACTGTCTCTCCCCTGCAGAACACAGTGCAGTGGTACCTCCCTGAAGTGATATCAGGGTTTGCTGGCGGTAGCCTATCGTGGGGTGATCTCCGGTAAGCAACGTGTGTGAGATGCGTGTGGGGGGAGAGAGTGCGCCGAGTCTCAGCATCTTCTCAGTTATCGCTATTTCGCCGGGCCCTGTGTCGATTCGCAGCCAACCTGCCTGCCCGCCGGCGAGCATTGGTCCGATCTGTGGGTCGCTCGGGCCGGGGCGCGGGCCGGGGTGTGCTCGGCGTGCTTCTGTGCCCGCGTCGTGCGCCGCGTGTGACGGCCTGGTGCCAGCCTGTACGGGGCCCGGGCTCGCCCCCCGGGAGGGGGCCCCCGGGTGGGGGCCCCCGTCCGGGCGCCGCTGATGTCATGGTAGGTGTGGCTGCAGCGCGGCGGCTCCGAGCTGGCTGCAGCTCGCCGCCGCCGCTGCAGCTCGCCGCCGCTTGCCGCCGCTGCAGGACTGCTGCAGCTGCAGCACCCGCTGTATACTCCGAGCTGTGGTGGATGCCGCTTTNGACGAGTCTCACGCAGTGTTATCGATTGCTACCGCATAAGCCGGTCGTTACAGAGAGGACACCCGGCCGGCACAGCGGCGTTCCCTGTCACAGTGCACAGGCCACATCAGGTGAGGAACCACACACCGTGCGGACAGACAGCGGAATGTTGCACCCGTCCCCCTGCGTCCGGCAGGCAGTCTTCAGCACTATCTATCACAAGCCGACACTCCCCGTGCAGTCCTGAGTGAGTGAGTGAGTGAGTGAGTGAGTGAGTGAGTGAGTGAGTGAGTGAGTGAGTGAGTGATGAGTGAGTAGTAGTGAGGAGTGAAGTGAGTGAGTGAGTGATGAGTGTTGTCTTGTGTATGGTGTAGGTGTGTGTTGTGTGTGTGTGTGTGTGTGTGTGTGTGTGTGTGTGTGTGTGTGTGTGTGTGTGTGTCTGTATGTGTGTGTGTGTGTGTCCAGGCGCCCGTTCCCGCCCCACCCCTATGTGAGCAGCACCCCAGTTAGGTGCCGCGTCTCTCCCGAGCAGAGCGGCTGCAGATCGAGTCGCTGTTGGCAGCAGCGTTGTTATCAGTCGGCCAGCTGAGCGCTGTGTGTCTGGTGTGACGGCTGACTGTGTCTGGTGTGACGGCTGACTGTGTCTGGTGTGACGGCTGACGGCTCACATCTCGTCATCGTCCATGATGTCCCGCTCGGGGAAGTCCCCAGCGGTAACTGAGGCTGGCCGCACCATCAGGCCGTACTTGTCCGCACACTCAAAGTACTGCTTTCCGTTCACACTGCCGGCGGAGGAACGGTAGGGGGAGGGCAGGGAGGGCAGTCAGAGGGCACGTCTGGAGCCTGTGGCACGAGGTACGGGGCACAGGACCCTGAAACCTGGCCACACAACACACGAGGTACGGGACACAGGACCCTGAAACCTGGCCACACAACACACGAGGTATTTTTTTTTTTTTTTTTTTTTTTTTTTTTTCGGGAACAGGACCCTGAAACTGGCCACACAACACACGAGTACGGAACACAGGACGATGAAACCTGGCCACACAACACCACGAGGTACGGAACACAGGACCCTGAAACCGGCCACACAACACCGAGGTACGGGACACAGAACCCGAAACCTGGCCAACAACACACGAGACGGAACACAGGCCCTGAAACCTGGCCACACAACACACGAGCGTACGGAACACAGGACCCTGAAACCTGCACACAACCACACGAGGTACGGAACACAGGACCCGAAACCTGGCCACACAACACCACGAGTTACGGGAACAGGACCCTAAAACCTGGCAACAACAACACACGAGGACGAACACAGACCCTGAAACCTGGCCACACAACACACGAGGTAACGGAACACAGCGACCCTGAAACCTGGCCACAGCAACAACGAGGTACGGAACACAGACCCTGAAACCTGGCCACACAACACACGAGGTACGGGACACAGGACCCTGAAACCTGGCCACACAACACACGAGGTACGGAACACAGGACCCGGGACACAATGCCTGAAAACCGGCCAAAAATTTGCAGCTATGGTCGCATAGCACACGGACATGTGTAAAAGGTTGGGAAAACCACATTGCAAACGGAGCACTTCAGTCCAGGACACAGCAAAATGTTCTCCAACTTCGACCATCATGTTTCAGATGAAGGAAAAAATGGGTGATGCAAGACAGGGCATGGCCACATAAATCACAGAACAAACGCTAAGTCATTGAGCGGAGATTACAGAAAACAGGCGAATCGCTACCACCACCATCACACGACACAGCTGACATCACAAGCGGCTCACCTTCCGTTGTTCTTCCCGATCGGCTCGTCGCATTTACTCCTACCAAAGTCCAGAGCTGCAACTCTTTGAGGCTGTCAATAGAGAAGAATGAGGGAGGAGGTCATCACTCAGAGCAGGAGAGGGAGGCATCACTCAGAGCAGGAGAGGAGGTCATCACAGAGCAGGGAGAGGAGAGGTCATCACTCAGAGTAGGGAGAGGAGACATCACTCAGAGCAGGGAGAGAGCATCACGCAGAGCAGGAGAGGGGAGGGAGAGGGGAGGTCATCACTCAGAGCAGGGAGAGGGGAGGTCATCACTCAGAGCAGGGAGAGGGAGGTCATCATTCAGAGCAGGGAGAGGGGAGGTCATCACTCAGAGCAGGGAGAGGGGAGGTCATCACTCAGAGCAGGGAGAGGGGAGGTCATCACTCAGAGCAGGGAGAGGGGAGGTCATCACTCAGAGCAGAGAGAGGGAAGGTCATCACTCAGAGCAGGGAGAGGGGAGGTCATCACTCAGAGCAGGGAGAGGGGAGGTCATCACTCAGAGCAGGGAGAGGAGAGGTCATCACTCAGAGCTGTTGACAGGGAGAGTAACACCTGGATCGGACTGGACTAGCAACCCGACTGCGATTAAAACTTAACATTGCATGTTACACAGTAGGCAATATTTTATGAGATGGACCATTCCTGAAAGCGACACCGGACGACGGCAGCGAGTCCGCGGATGCAGGGTCTGTGAGGGGGACACATGGCCTCGTCTGGTACCGTCCAGTGGACAGGGGCAGGGGGTCAGCTCACCACAGAAGCGTACTGTGCCACGGGTGGGCAGCTGGGCCGGCCGCGCCACCTCACACCGGTCGCCGACCTTGATACCGGCCGCCTTCTCCTGCTCCTCGAGCTGCCGCCGCTCCTTCTCAGCGGCCAGGCGCGCCATCTCGGCCTCGTCAAACTTGCCCTGCTTCGTCCGCTCCAGGTAGGCCCGCAGTGTGTCTGCGTGGTGAGACGAGGGGTAGGTACACACACGTCACACATACTGCCAGGAGGACAGGTCACATGCGATATCATTACCAACTTAACAATTGACGAATAACAATATCGGTAGAAAAGAGACAATAACACAGAACGTGTTTGATGAGATGTCTACAAGACGCCCAGACTAATGGGTCGAGATGAATGAGAATGAGTAAGAAAAATTTCCGAACTGTCGAAACTTTCTTTATATATATTTTTTGAATATCTTTAAACTCGGGAATGTGTTCATCGTGTCCTTGGGACACGATGACTTGATGAGCCAGTTGCTACCTATCTTGTTTATTGGCGGAGCGAAAGGTGCTGGCATACCCCTTTTGCATGGCGATCAAAATACTATAATCGATTACTTTCGTATCGATGCTGATTGTTCTCTGGAGGTGGGTTTCGGAAGATGCTTTAAACCATCCTCGAAATATATTTTTCTTTTAAAATGATAAAATCCGCCTGTAGGCCGGAGCTGAGGCACATTTGGTGGACTGTTTCTCCGCTTCAGGTTAAGCATTCCGGCTCCCCCAAGAATTACTGCACGGTATCACAAGCGTAATGCACCGCAGAGCAGGTATCCATGATGAGGATATTGTATACCGTAAAATGGCAACAGCCTTCCTCTGAGGCATTTCTCTGTAGGATACACGGCCAACACTAGCAGTAATCTTAGTTATGACGATACAATCACGACTCTTGACGAAAAAGACGTATAAAAATACACTTGTTTTACGTCCCCATATATCAATAATATTAATAATCCTCTTTAACATCTCAGCCTGATCTAGCAGAGTTAGTTTCTCACCTTGTTTAGAGTTGTACTGCCTTCGGTAGGTCTATTTACTGGATTCCCGACTACGTGTCTTCAAACTCGCCCTTGTGGCAGGTTTTGTCCTCCACCTGCAGAGTGAGACGGAGCTCCAATGAACAGGGCAACTCTGCTGCAGTGAAGACAATACGATGGTGCGAAGGAACGCGCCCTGTCTACTCCCTTAATTTTGTGTTGAGATAATGGGTAGGTAGGTGTGAAAAGGACGGGTATCAATATCTGGGGAAAATAGAAGGAGGATATTATTTCAAATCGATCTCTTATTGTTTGTTTATTGGGGTTTAAGGACGCGCCGACACCTTTGGGTCAATTTGCGCCCAAAACCGATCTCTTACCTCATTTTAGGTAAATGACCTCGGTTGACCTATGTAAGAACATGACCCCAGTGGAGCATATTATTATGTAAAATGGATGCCAAATTTGAAATCAGAGACACAAAGTGCCTTAAAAACTGCCAGAGGCCAAAAAAGTTGTACCAGATCATCGAAGGCCAGTGACTTCGGTTGACCTCTGAAATGGTCAGCCGAGGTCATGGTCTCGGTGGAAACCATAAATGTCGCCTATTCACATCTGTTCAAATGTTCCTGAACAACAAACACTCAGAAAGTGCACAAGTTAAAAAGCATCGATACAACGGGACGCCAGTTGCGTTGCGTCTGGCACGACCTTGAGAAACGTTGCAATTTTCAGAGCACGTGTCAAACTGTTATTAGGTAGCCTGGTACTGAACGGTTCATCGCAATCGACTGATAAATACGCAAGTTATTCCCCACAACAAAACGACGGGGTGGCGTGGCAATAATGGCATCCACCCCTGTTCTGGCGAGGGTTACACTTAAGTAGCAGAGTAACGGACTTAAGTAACTTCCGTTACATTTGTCACAAAGTAACGGAGTAACGAGTAACGGAACTATTTTTATGAGTAGCAGAGTAACAAGTATAGAAATTTTAGTAAAGTTGTGTGCCTGATTTTAACCCGCATTTTTTCTTTTTACCACTATTTGATTCAGAACCATAACAGGCAACAGCCACTGTTTTGTGGATGGTTTGTTACTGGTAGTGGTACAATACAATACAAAGTAACGGAATTACAATTGCTTTTAGAAATCCCGATGCCCACCACTCGGTGAGTAGTGCACAGTATGGTCGATAGATGGCAGTCTCGGTCCGTGGCGGATGATCAGATAAAGTGATGACTTGTCTGCGCCGAAACGCCGATACGTGACATGGTTTGGGCACTGATAAAACACAACTGACAAATAATGATTCCAAAACAAATTAAAATAAATTTCGTCAATAACAACTAAACGGCAAGTTATGGAAATAGTGACCCTCCTCGAGAAAA
The DNA here is from genome assembly GCA_014673585.1 of Semibalanus balanoides. Lineage (NCBI taxonomy): Eukaryota > Metazoa > Arthropoda > Thecostraca > Balanomorpha > Balanidae > Semibalanus > Semibalanus balanoides. Next base: position 31,321 of record VOPJ01004816.1, read on the forward strand.
CATAGCCGCAACATGGCGTTGTAAACTCGCGAAGGTTCCAGTTAATAGATCGGGGTATTCACGTTCGACCAAACAACACCACTTATTTAGCATTATACCACACACCACAGGGTGGCTATGCCGCTGCGACCCCATTGGCCGAGTTGTCTAATGACGGCGGCCATCTTGGTAGTCACATTGAGCAGGTCGGCGGCTTGTGTTTAAAGGATAGGCGGTCGGGCACCCAGGCTGACATTTTACAATATATTGACCGAACTACTAGCGGTAGCGCAAAATGACAGCCACCACAATGTTTCCAAATTGAAATTGCAGAATAATTCTAGGCGAAAATATTTTTTTTTCGTGCAAAAAAAAATGAAAAGTTCCTAGAATCATTTTGCATTCAATTTGGAACATTGTGGTTGGTAGTCATATTCCTCTACGACTAGTAGTTCGCTCAATATATTGTAAAATGTCAGCCTGGGTGACCCGTATCCTTTTAAACACAAGGACGACTGCTCTTGTGATTACAATATAGCGACGTCATTAGACAAGTATTCCGGCCAATGCGCCTTCCATCTCTATAGAGTTCAGTGCATTATACACAGCTACGGCAGCACGACCACGTCACCATGGCTGGATAGAGCTGGACGGCGGACACTCACGTGTAGGCGCATACCCTCGTCGACAGGGAAGGCGCCGAGCAGAGCCGTCTCGCCGTCCATGAAGCAGACAAACTGGTCCTGTTTGTCGAACAGAGAGAGCCGCATGGTGGCCGCCGAGCCGCCCGTAATCAGCTCCAGTTTGTTCTGCCGGCAGCATAAGCGCAGTCAGAGAGAGCGCAGCAGGGTCAGAACATAGCTATTACGGGTCTAGCAACATGTCATGAGTTCCCAGATCGAAGGCACAAGTATGTCGTAGGCTCCACTAGGATTCAGGATCAAGGCCTCACTGTTGTCGAAAGAGCCACTGGGATGACACATCCTCTGGTGCATTGTGTCGTGGGATCCAGTGAGATCATAGATGCAGTATTACGTTCGGTGGAGAGATCCTCTGGGATCAGGGATCAATTTCTGAGATGAGAGATCCTTCTGAGATCAGATTTCTTTCTCAGGGACCAGGTATCCTTCTCTGGGATCCATGCACATGTTTGGCAGCAACCATGACCTCTTGGGTCGCACACCAGACACAGAGAGGGCCACAGTGTCAGAATACGGCAGACATGACTAACTTATCTCCGCTCGATCGATCGGCACAATACGTATCGAAAGGCGCTCAGAACGAGGTAACTTCAAGCTGCTCTAGACCGTACGAAGGGCGGATGAAGCTGTATCACGACAATCGGTAGCGAGACTGATGAATTTTATGTTATTACTTTAGCATTCTGATTACTGATATATCCTTGAATGCCCTTCAAAAGAGGCATAATACTTCAGCACTAGTTGCATGATACGTTAAGTCGATTCAGAAATTGGCAAGCATGACACACGATGCCAAAAGTATCTTCTTTTCAGACTTGCAACGGGACATTTTTGCCATACCTTCACTTGAAGGATGGTGAGGCCCTTCTGGAACCGTTTCTGCATCGGATACTGTGTGATGTTGCTGGAGACGGTGACGTTGACGGTATCAGCCGTGACCACTGTGAACTCGGCCATTTTGGAGAACTTGAGGTCGCCGTAGTTTGAACGAGACACACCAGGACGGCTTCTGTAACACACAGACAACACAATACTGAGGTTCGGTCGATTACATCGCATTCATAAACATGTCCCTGGACGCGTGAAAGGCATATTGGTTGCTTCGGATGTGTGAAATTTAACATACTTTCGTGTTGAAAAGAATCCTCATCAGTCAATATAAGTTCTCATTCACGCGAAGTTCAGATTCATGGTCAGGAATTGTTTTTCTTTTGAAGCTCGAACCACTATACAAATAACTCCTAAAGACCTATTAAATGGCGGTGAACAAATTGCAAAACGAGAAAGTACATATTTTCACCTGGATTTCCAATTTTTCGATCCCAACATTTTGTGTGCTAATGGCAAATGAAAGGTCAGAAAATTGTAAAAGTTACGAACTACCAATAAAGCAAATATTCGGAATAATGCAATTCGTCTTCGTTCGGATTGTTCGAAATGATATATATCGACATTGGTTAATATAAAGTGATTACGAATCCGAAGTAGCCGTAAAACTTGCGCATGAATATTTTCACGAGATAAACTCTCGCTAACACTTACACTTAAGAGCATTTCTTATCGAATGAATAAGTTCCATTTAAAAAAGCTCCTGCATTAATAAAAACACGGTTGGTAACTACAACAAAAGACACTGAAATCCCCTCCACAAAAGGTTCACCAGAGGGTTGTTTATCATGATAAAATTCAGAAGCCAGAAATGATATTACATACAGTCTTGTTAACACTATTGAACCGGTTCGATTCTAGACAGTGCATGTCCAAAACAAGAGAAACAAATGTGTGGTCATAAGGTCACATGTACCTAAATATTTTCCCAACAAAGCCAACGAAATGATATTACTGATATATGTATTATCAACGTTTAACTATACGATCAGATAAGTAAGCCAAATGAATTTGTTTAATAATAACAAACATTTTAGCAGGATAAGGCTAGTGCATCATGAAGCAGGTCATGTATGTATATGCCAGCTGCAGGCACACACTAATCTCGAGTATAATTCGACATTAGCTCAGCGAACCGGTAAGCACAGATCAGAGGCACAAGCGTTACTCAAAGTTTCATATCTGAGTAGTTAACGTTAGGGGCTTGAAGGCACTTCCCCTGTGATAGAACTGTCGACATGCTAATATTACTTCCCATGCACCTTAATGGTATACGTAATGGCAATCGCAGTACCCAATTATACATAAAACAAAGAATCTCTCAATCTCTTCATTTCACTTTCATTTATTTTTCCTGTGCCCGAAAGCGAGGCAAATAGTGTCTATACGCATTATATAAGGGACCCTGGGCTCTACAATGCATCATAAATTGGTTTCGCTCACAACTCCACTTCGAATTCGCCTCATGGAATGTCACAACATTGTTTCCGCCAATGCAACAGAGCACATACCACTCACATGAATGTCCACAAGATAATATTCTCCCTTCATCAGTCTCATCAGCCCATGCGATTCTCGCCATCATTGACACCATTTCCAGTCCAGGCGGCGTTATTTCCAGCACCCCGCCGAGTACTCCCACTCCGCTCGAGGACCACGCGCGCCTCGGTCGGCCCGCTCAGTCTGCACCGGTGTCCTCCGCGGCGCGGCCAGACGGCGCCTCCCTGAAGAACACCCTGGCCGCCGCCATGTTGTAGAACAGCAGGTCGTGCTCGCGGCGCGAGCGGCGCAGGCGCGTCATCGTCAGGCCGATGGCCTGCTGCAGCTTGTCGTCGGCCGCGCCACCCTGCCGCTCGGCAGCCGCCAAGTCCGCCTCGCAGCGCGCCGCCACCACCTCCCACCAATAGAGCGCGTCGAACGCGGCGTTCAGGTCCAGCAGCTTCAGCAGGAACGCCACGCCCATCGCAAAGCCGTCCTCGGTGAACAGCGCCCCGGCACGCGCGCCCTTGGCCAGCCGCTCCTTCGCCTCGAGCACGTGCTGCACGTGGTTAAGACAGAGCGGCGGCACGAGCAGGTGGAAGGCCCGCAGGTGGCCATTGCGCTCGTGCCGCAGCGCCGGCGCCAGCGCCTCCTCCAGCAGCCGGAAGAACTCGGTGTTCTGGTCGCCGCTGCCGGTGAGGTCGGCCAGGCAGGCGTCGAGCGTCTCTGCGGCGCCGCGGACGGCTGCGCCCAGCTGCGCCGTCTCGGCGGCCGGGCTGAACTCGCCCGGTCGCGTCAGGTCCGGCACGAACTGCAGCGCCGAGCTGGCGCAATGCAGCCCGCCGGAGCGCACCAGGCGCACGAAGCCGAGCGCACCGCCGATCTGCGTCACCAGCTGTCGGCAGCGGTCCAGGTAGCTGAGGCCGTCCCCACTCAGACCCAGGCCGCGGATAGCCCGCTCGAACCGCTCGGCTCGCTCGTACTCGTAGCGTCCGGTTGTGGTGCTCGGTTCTCCGGCCCGGCGGCCGTCCACCGCCAGCCGCGAGCTGATCTGCTCATCGAACAGGAACTGCGACAGCACGTTCAGCTTGTTGCGCAGGAACTGGTAGGTGAAGTTGACTGTGGTGTTGATGATCCCAGTACCGTGCGTGCGGATCGAATTAGCGACGTGCGAGATGCCCAGCGTGTTCAGGTGCTTGTTGTTGCTGCGCCGCTCCACGAAGAACTGGTTGGTGAGGTTGTAGGCGTAGTGCGACACGAACACGTGGATGTTCCGCATCACCTCCAGCACGTCCAGGCCCTGCCCCAGCGTCTGGCCGGGCAGGTGCGGCTCGGCCGTCTCCAGGCCGTACTTTAGCCTCGCCAGGTGACGCATCTCAGCGTAAGTTCGCCAGTCGTGCTGAGCCACCGCCGTCAGGTTGTAGAACGTCCGCTCCAGGTATCGCTCGCAGTGGCGCCGTACACTGACGCGGCACGTCGGCAGGCGCAGCGGTGGCGCCGCCAGCAGCCGGCGCCGGTCGCGCAGGCCGACCTTGAACGGGTTACGGTCGTCAAGCTGCAGATGCGCGTGTACGTCCAGCCGCAGCTCCGTCTCGACCTCCGCACACAGCGGCTCCAGCAGCGCCTCGCGCAGCGCCGCCAGCAGTTCGTCCTCGTAGGCGCGCAGCAGGCGTCCGGGCGGCAGGTGTCGGCTGCGGCGCAGCAATGCGGCTGCGTCACAGAGCGCTGCGCACATCAGCTGCAGCCGGCGCGCGTCCTCTGGCCGCGCCGCTGCGTCCCGCAGGTACGCCGGCACCAGCGAGCGCGACCAGTAGACGAAGGCGCAGTCGGCGGCGGCGCGCAGCCGCTCCGTCATCCTGCTGGCCAGCTGGACGCGGCGCAGCAGCTCGGCCAGCTCCGCCAGCTCGCCGTCCCTGAACACGCCCGGCTGGGTGCACAGCGACAGCGACAGCCTCGCCAGCAGGTGGCGCTGGCGGGTGGCCGGCCCGACGATCGCCTGCGCGGCCGTCTCCAGTCCGGACACCAGGTCCAGCCGCTCTGCAGACAGCTTCTTATCGGCCGCCACCCGCGCGCGCACCGCCTCCACCATGCGGACGGCGCGGTACTGGGCGTGTCGCGCCGCGCAGCTGGCCGTCTGCCGTACCCAGCCACCGGCCTCCTCAGCCGCCGCCAGCAGCGCCTTCAGCAGCTCCAGCTGCCGGCAGACCAGCACGGCCGTGGCCGCCGGCAGCGGCCGCGCCGTGTGTGCATGCAGCTCGAGCAGCTGTCGCGCGGCGTCCCGCAGCTGCTCGGCCAGGGTCAGACCGCGGCGTAACAGCGCGAACCCGTCCGCCACGCTGGCAGCCGTCGTCTGCGCCGGGTCGTCGCCGCGGCGCGCCGCCAGCTGCGCACTCCACGCCGCCACCTGCTGACTCTGCTCGCGGACGGTGCGCGGTAGGGCGGTGACGGCCGGCGGCAGCACGGCAGCAGCGGCTCCGGCTGCGGCGTCCCGCATGCGCCGCTCCATCAGCCGGTCGAAGCCGGTCACGTGGGCGGTCAGGAACGCGTCCAAACTCCACACCTGGCCACCGCCAAGCAGCACCGGCGGCAGCCGCCGGCCGGCCGCCCAAAGACGCTTCACCGCCTTCGCGTCGGCCGAGCGCGCCAGCCGCGCGTGCAGAGCGATCAGCGCGGCCACGCCCATCAGGTCGGGCACCTCTCCGTTGGGCTCGTCCTGCTCCAGCGCCAGCAGCAGGTTGTTGACGGTCAGCAGGAACTCGTCGCGGAACTCGCGGCAGGAGAGCACGGCGCGCGCCTCCTCGCCACCGGCCAGCGGCTGCTGCAGCGTGTCGTGCAGCATGGTGGCGGACATGACGCGCGCGTCCAGGTCGCGCAGCAGCTTCTCCAGCAGCGCCACCCGCACCGCGTCCAGCCCGAACGGCTCCGGTCGCGGCCGCGCGCGCCGCACCAGCTGCTTGTACAGCGCGTAGTGCTCGTGGAGGACGCCGTGGCGCGCCACGATGTCGTCCAGCCTCGCCAGCGCCGCCAGCAGGTGAGCCAGGTGCTCGAACGCCACCTGGACGTGAAACCCGGCGGTGGTGAGCTGTCGACGGGCCGGGTCGTGCAGGGCCGCCATCTGCTGCAGCCAGTTGCCGACCACCTGGCGGCAGCGGGCCGAGAAGGCCAGCAGCCGCTGCAGAGTGGGCAGCAGGCGGGCCAGCTGCAGCTCGGCCGCGCCGTCCGCCAGCCCCTCGGCCGGCTCTCCCTCGCCGTACAGCAGCAGCGCCGGCGCCAGTTCGCGGCGGGCCTCGTGCTCCAGCAGGCGCGCCTCCGAGCCGACTGCCGTCAGCGCCAGCAGCACCTTGGTCAGCAGACGGTTCTCGGTGGAGGCCAGACGCGGCAGCACGCTGCTCTCGTGCGGCTCGGCGCTCAGCAGGACGGCAGGCGGACCGTCGGCGGCGGCCGTGTCCGGGGTGGTGACCCCCTCCAGACGCAGACTGTGCTGCTCCAGCAGCGTGGAGAACTGGCGCAGCACGTGCTCGGCGCAGCGGCCGTGCAGCTCGGGCGCCGCGCCGGTCGACTCCATAGCGGTGCAGAGTCCCGCGCAGAGAGAGCGAGCGAGCAACAAAACACAGCTGCGAGCCCAACTGTGAAGCAGGGGATATTGGTGTGATGTGAGCTGCTGGGTTCCATGGCCATTGGCCAGGCAAATGGGGATTCAACTACTTGTTGGTCATATCAAACCGATTTAATAGCATTGCTAGTGTGAATGATTATGATAGTTATCATTTGATTTTTTTTTTCCTTTTTTAGAGAAGAAGTTTGCCTCACACCACATCAAATATCCCCCGCATTACTTGGCATAAAATAACATGGGAAGTTGCTCCATTCCACCCAAGTACAGCTGCAACTGACACTATTTTCAGTAGGTCTCAAAACCATCCCATTTCTGGTAGCGTCCCAGTGTCAATAGTTGGCAATGTCCTAAAAATGAAGTATTTGAACAAATACTGGACCAAACATTGATATGTGCCTACTGCCTCTGCATGGCAATAATGAGTTATGAAGCTGTTCTCTTCTCAGTAGAGCAGCTCCCTGTTTTGTACCAGCTTGGTTAACATTCCTAATTTCCATATACCTTCAAAGCTTTTTCAAGACTAGCGGAAAATGGTGATTGTAGCACCGCTTTTTTCCTTTTTGGGCACAGCTGTATGGAGATAAACTACTCACATTGTGTGATTTATTACTTCATAGTTCAGACCACCTCAGATCAGGTAACTATGTCATTTAAATTGACCCCACCTCAAATATCAACGATAAAATATGCAAAACAGAATATAAGCAAAAATTCAACTAAAGGGGCTCCAGACGTGAATTTTATCGTATCCAATAATCAAACCAAAAGCTTCTTACCGTAAGACAAATATATTTGACATTACAAAAGAGTAGGCACACTTCCTTAATGTATTGCAAAATAGCCGCAGAAGACAACTGTGGATTGACATGAGCTCTGGACATTTGGCGATAATACGGAGATGCGGTCTTCACGGCTTCTTCCTATCTGCCTCAAGTATAAGGCCCGCCCCCATACGGCGGGTGCGTTTTTAATGCGTTGCGCTGCGTTCCGTCACGCCTCGAAGCCTCTCAATGGGTTTCAATGGGTTTCAATGGGCCTCAATGGGCCTCAATGGGTCTCAATGGGTCTCAATGGGTCTGAATGGGTCTGAATGGGTCTCAATGGGTCTCAATGGGTCTCAATGGGTCTCAATGGGTCTCAATGGGTCTCAATGGGTCTCACTGGGTCTCAATGGGTCTCAATGCGTCTCAATGCGTCTCAATGGGTCTGAATACAACGTAATGAGACCAATTGAGACGCATTGAGACACATTGAGAGGCATCGAGACGTGACGGAACGCAACGCATTAAAAACGCACCCGTGTGGGGCGGGCCTAAAGGAGTTGCATAGGTTTACAGTGATTGAAAAATCTCAAATTAGTTGATATTAATAATATGTAACACATTTGTCACGGCAGAGGCGGTTTCAAGGACTTCAAACGGGGAGGTTTTCAAGAAGTATGAAACGCTTGGCTGGCAGTCAATAAAGCTATGTAAAGGGCATTAATAGCTATGAAGGGGCTTAACCCGCGCTTGACCGGGGTCTTATCCGAACGCCATTGACCGGGGGGGGGGGGGCAAATAGTGCCCCTCGTTATCTCCAGAGCTGATGATCGTAGCGAGACGCGCAAGGCGGCGTTCGAAAGCTCTCATTGCATCTCAAGCATACTCGAAATTTTTGCTTTGAGGTCGCACATCAGGTCAAGGTCGGGTCAAAGGTCAAAATCGAGACATTTGAGATTATGGACAACAATTTCCATCCAGAGCCTTTGATAGGCCTTCTGAAGTCGATACCTTTCGGTGGCGGCCGCAAGGCCCTATAAGAGTCAGCGTCCCTATATTAGTCAGCGCAGACACATTAGTTTCTTTCAAAAATGGGCTAGACAAATATTTTTCGGGAAAGGGTTTTGTTATAAATATTCCTGGATTAGTTTTCAGTGAGTCACAATGTGAACATACATAAGAACATTAACTAATAAATAGGATGCTTTACAGAAAAAGGGATTATTTGAGTAGGTCGATCGTGTATGTGTGGGACTAGTGCAATTACAACGTTGTATGATTGAATAAAAAATGTCTATGAATGCTGATGGCTAAAATTCTCAGAAATCGTGTTGCGCGAACAATGTGTGTTACGATGTATTGTTATTGTGACTGTATGTTTAATTCTGTACAGTGGTAACTGGTAGTTGTATAACTACATTATGGTGCCCTGCGAGCAATATGTGGAGAGTCATGCGTGATTGTGTGCTGTTCACGTCCATGTGTAGTTTGTATCGTACAACCCAGGAGGGGCCCATGAGGCCCTTCGTTGTACTGACAATTTATGTCTAAGAGGCCGCGAGGCGGACGGTGGTTCAAATAGCGAAACGAAGTGCGGTGGCAATCACTTATAACGTATGCGAAACGTCACGAAATTTGTCCTTTTAAAATATGCCCAAATATGCCCAACGGTTTTTGCGTTGAAACTCAGCAACTAGGGTCGTTTTGGAATACAAATTCAATTGCAGATTTCTCAGTACACCGACAATCTGGCTATCTCAGTTAAAAACAATGTAAAAATGTGCTATATTCCCTAGTGAAATAGTCACTTTGACTAGTAAGTTTATAATAGGCGGGATATATAGTATATATATATAAAGTCGTGTGATAGCTAGGACGCGGGGCCGCGGGGCCATGGCCCCCTCACTTTTTTGTCCATTTTTGTGTGCAAAATCAACAATCTGCTTCGTTATAAAAATTGAAAAGCGCAACAGATCCGCGAAGACGAAATGAGCTCAAAACTGCATAGAAATCCCGTGTATGGGGATTAAGTTCCCCTCAAGACGAGATTGAAGTTTCGCTGGCCCCCTCACTTTTTGTCACGTTCCTACGCTTCTGCGTGATGTGCCTCCCCAATTTGGATCATGGATACGCCTACGATGAATTACAACATGCAAAATGGAACTGTCTATGATCAGTTACATATGTATATTGCTTGGTAGCAACTTGCCTGCGGTTGATATTTTATTTATTTTGTTTCCCTTTTTCTCTAACCTGGCACCGCCTATATCGAAAAATATAATGTATAACTGTTTTTCAGATGACAAAATAACGAACAATTTATTTCATCCTAAAAAGCCATAAAAAACGGCTGTATTACGCATTTACTTCATCCCATATTTAGTGACCTGCACACGCCTATAATTTTTTAACTTTCAAACTTCATCGTCATAAATAAATGTCCAATTCAATATCTATCGATCCCCATTAGTTGCGTTAAAATCAGTTGATTAACATGACGGCTGTGTTGGATCAAAAATTGCTCGAATTTGCGCAGTTTTTGGCCACCCGTTGCCCCGCCCTATTCAATATTCATTAAAAATAATAATAAATGTGAATTGTGTTGAGGGGAATCGAACACCACTTGATTTTTGAAAATCGGACGGGATAGCCAGAAGCCCGCCACTAATATGGATAAACTAATCTTGCAACTATCGTTCGTAACACAAGCCGATGTAAATGCAGCAATACAAAATTGACGATAACTTCCAAAGGGGCAGGTAGGGGCAGTCAAATTAGCATTAGTTGGATAAGATAATGGTACATCCGTACTAAAAATCATGTTTGTAGCGCGGGCACTAGTGGGCAGTGACGTTTTAAAACAGGCTCTTGCAAAAATAAAATACTTGAAAATATGTTGTCATTTTTGACACCTCTAATAAAATTGATAATAAGTCATGCAAAACACATATTTGGGAAAGGCTAGCATGACTTTTCGTATAATGTATGACACACTTGTCACGTACGAACACCGAATAACTCGTTCAGTATTGGAATTTGCATGCTATTTCACTTTGAACTTTGCACACAAATTCCAGCAAATGGTTCAGCTTCCGCTGAGTTCCGTGTTCAAGCTCACCTAAACAAAAAACGATTCGTGCTGGTGGATACATATGGTCATTTTCAGAATCCATGGACAATTTTGAGTCTAACTAGCATTATTTATTGCATCGAGTAGAAAGTCACAAAAATGAATAATGTCGCGCTAAATAACGCTGCCCGCCCATTGTGCGGCGTGGCGGTCGGGACCACCTCATAAATATCATCTACGTCGGTCTCGTGGCGTAACAGCTGGCGCTAAAAGAGCCAGCGGTGCGACGCAGCACAGCATACCGAGGCTTATACGTGTCAAGAGGCACGGTCACGTGTCAAGAGGGTTACACCGGTAGACCACCGGTTCAGAATGTGTGAACAAGCTGCAGTCCACCTCTCCCAACGTTGAAGCCAGGGGGTAGCAATGTATTTGTCAGCAACTGTATCTATACTATTACCTAATGAAATCCTGGAAGTTACTGATCATCCAAAAACTGTGGCTGTGGTATGACTGCACACTTTTTTGAAAGGTGTGTCACGTGACCTGGCCAGGTGAGCTGACCTGAGATGGCCAGAGGTTAAGAATTGCACAGAATGTGGGAATGTGATGCCCAAAAAGCTGTAGCAAAACAGAGGCGCTGCACACTGCTGTTTTTCCAATACCCTCGAAAGCCTTGGGGAACATCTGAATCCTCCCCCCCCCTCTTAACAGGTTAACAGTTTAATCCTCGCCCAACGAAAGCTTTTTCACCTTCGCCCTATGGGAGAGGCCTGACAGCCTCACCTCCCACCTGCTAACTTCCAAACCAAGCAGCATATAGCAACGCGGAAAGAACCAGCATGTTGCCAGCATGTCATGTGAGGAATCTAATGGTATGCAATTTGTAGGTTTCAGGTCAATGGGTGGGTGACCGTCAAGTGAATGAACTCGACTCGACCACGTCCAGAATAGCGATTTTGCTGTCAGAAAACCTCAAAATTAGAAATTTATACATGTAAATAAAAAAGCATGTTCCTGAAACGGTTTTGGCTCCAAAGTATAGCAAATGTATTTATTTGCTCGTATTTGGTAAAAAAGTCAAAAAGTTATTTAAAAAAAAAAAAATCTTACACTTAAGAGAGCCATCACTAAGTCAAAAATATAGATATTGCTTGAAATTTGGTTGGTTATTGTTTATAATCAGTTCTCTCACATGTATTCTGGAATTGTAAAACATCTTCAAAAATTCTGATTTTGTGGTGATTTTCCCCAGGGAAAATAGTTGATTTTTTGGGGTAAAAAACACAAAATTTTCGAAATTCATAGACAACCATTTTAAAGAGAATGTCATTCTATGTCTTATCCATTTTCAGTTTGCTTTTTGCTGCAAAACTCTATTTTCTATGATTTTTTAAACATTTGTTTTTTAATAAACACAATGTCACTAAAACGTCATTATCTCCTAATTGCTTGACCAATTTCAATTAAATTTTGACAGCATAATGCATATGTATAATTTTGGGTAAACTAAACTACTGAAAATGTCAGATGTGCTGCATGTGTAAAAAGTTATTAAATAAAAACCTAAAGGAAGACCTATCAGCCCCCCCCCCCCCATAGGATGAGGGTTACACTTAATCATTTACAAATATCAATAAGGTCATGAAACCATAGTTTTTGGGAAGATGTTTCAGAGACTTGAGTAAAAACACCTGACTTCTTTCATCAATTGAAGAAATACAAAAATCTTGCAAACTTATAAATTTGAACGGGAAAATGAGTCAGCTATGTGGCAGCAATCTTGTGTGGCATTGTAGTAATGCCAATGTGAACGCAGTGCTTTGCAATTGTTCAACATTTTGCATGGCAGTGCTGACTGTTGCCTGCAGCACAGCATTGGTATCATACTATTGCAAGTCTGCACCACACTCTACGAAATCTTGACTGCACTGAATCCACACCAGCTTCTCTAAATCTGCACCAGCCTGGGCCCCTGGCCAGGCCCACACCAATGAGATCTCATAAAAGAATGAATTTTACAGTCTGGTCAGTGGTCTAAGCAAAGTCATAATATCCTACCAAATGCGGCAGGTGTGGCACGGCCTTGGAGCAAGACAGACAACCTTAGTAAATTATGGTAGATTAGGTACCCAAAAATAGTTTAGAGATATTAATGTGCATCCTCTTGAAGAAATGATACAGACATTATGGGCCTTTCCTCTCAGCATATGACATTTTTGAAAGTGAGAATGAACCAAAATTCATATAAATTTGAGTTGAATGTTCTTATACCTTATGATATATCGCTCCATCCCAGTTGGGGCAAACCTACGGGGAGGCGATCAATAAAAATGGATCGATCAAAAAATAGATCGTGACGGTCATCAAATGGGGCGGAGCAATGCCCTTATAGGAGATCCGTCTAAAAAATTGATTTAGTTTTGCTGACTCCTCACCTTCAAAACCATCATCAACGGTTGAAAAATGCTCAATCACGGTCTATTTTTTTTTTTTCAAATAGAATCGGCACGAATCACTCTTATCAATATATGATTGTACCGGGCAAAATCCGGCGTTGCGCTTTGCAGATATTTGCGTCGATAGGAAAGGCGACCTGTGAATGACCATATGAAGTCGTTTTTTAATTGAATATTTGTAATATTTAATAGCATTTGCTTTGTATAATTTAATAATTAATTAAAACAAGAAAATATTGAACTTACATTTTTATCTGTCTAATTATCATTGTTCGGAATTAATATTCCGTATAAACACCATTTGTTTACGATGACCACCATTGTTTAACAAGTCACGGGATTTTGAGGAGATGCAGGTGAGAGCTCCCGGTGATTATTTTATCGGCGATATTGTGCAAGTTGACAATGTTATTGGGCTCCTGTTGAATTATAATATTATCAGGAAGCAATGTTTTTGTGGTAATATAGGTTGTTTTCTGGCTTGGAATTCGAAAGATAAGCAAGCATTTCAAAATGGTTTGCGCTTTTGCAAACGATTGTGGCGACCGGGCTGTAGCCATTTTCAATAGCCCGTTTTTTCCTATGAAATAAGTTCAAAAGTTTTCTAATTGTTATGTGTTTTTTTGGTGACAATAGACACTTAGTTTGAATTTATCCTTCAAATTTTATCTGCTATGGTTAAGTGATGTGGCTTCAAAGCGTAAAGAAGTGTTTTTTAGGACTTGCCTGTAGTTGTGATGGATTAAGGCATATTTTTAGTGGTTCAACATTGCAATATACACTTGTTGCATGTATGAATTTGGTTGAGAAAGTTACGTTTTGAGTTTGAGGTAGCCTTATTCTACATGTATAATTATTAGTTTCATATATGACTGATTGTCACTGAATTATTGCCTTGTTTTCGTAGAAGTGAGCAGTGGCAGCACTCACAGCAGTCATTTGTAGCCTTTTGTGCATGTAAATTTGAATGTATGAAGGCTATTTTTGTGTTTTTTCTTCCAGAGAACTCTTTTGGCGATTATCTAAACCCTGACTTTGTGAACATTCCTGTGGAAGCGAATGTGAATGCCCTAAAGGCACAGATTGTCTGGGGGTCAAGAACGTGCCAGACTTTGGCACATTCCTATACATTGAGTTTAACAACATATTGACTGAAAGTGTGTGTCTTACAGGTATAAATCTTTTAGATTTGCTATTGTCATGAAAGCTAGGTCTGCTTATGTTACTGATACTTGTGCAATAATTGTTTGGTATGGCTAGTATTGTTCTATTATCATTGCTGCCATAACAATGGATTACCATGGATTTATGAAAGATGTTGAATGTGTTTGGTGTGCACTCTGTTGTTGTGTAGAGCGTGAGGCTATTATTTCAGTGTGAGATGATGATAATCTGTGCATAATTTCTGGTTTTTGCAAATAGGATAAAGTGATGTTTGCTTGTGTACGTATGCAAAGATGAGGCATTGACGGAATGAAAAGGAATGAGCAACTCCAGTGGAATGGTTTTCTACAAGCAAACATAAAGTCGCCCACTGCCTGAGGAAGGTCGGTCCTGCTGGCCTGTCTGCTGAGCATAAATTCAAATATATCACCAGCATGGCCAATTCAAAATTTGGTGGGATGAAAACCTTTTTTTGTTGAGGGCGCTGGAATAACCCCATATAATATGTTAATACTTGTAGTCAATGGCCTGACACTTGCCAGGCAAAGAGCAGGGCAGGGGCTGTAAGCCCATACCAAGGTTATTTTATATTTAATTTTTTTTATTTTAAAGGTTATTTAATTTTTGACATTCACCTGTTAGTGGGGTGACCCTTGAATAAATAAATTTTTTGAAAATAAATGAATAAATGATTTGGTGATCGCTTGAATAAATAAATAAAGTAACCCATAAAGGATCTGAATTTGGATTAGCCAGCAGAAGTTGCGATCTAAATTTGGATTAGCCATTTGTTTGGCGATCTAATTTTGGATTAGCCAGCTGATGGCGATCTAAATTTTGATTAGCCAGCTGTTTGGCGCGATCAAAAAATGGATCGCCGATGGATTTGACGGCGCACGATCTATTTTTTAGATCCAGTCTTTGACTGAATGTAAGCTCAAATAATTTTTTCCCGTTTGATTTTTGTGTTCTGGATCAGTTTATCTTTGCTTGGCGCTGTTGTGGTTTTGACTTGCTTTCATGCCTGAACTATTAAGAATTTTGGCATTTTTTAAATTTAACCTCTTTCAAGCATATGCCCAAATAGGGCATAAAATCCATTTTTTTGATCGATCTATTTGAGTTGAATGTTCTTATACGCCGCTTATGATATATCGGCGAGAGATCCATTTTGACGCCGCGCGGGTTTAATCTGCTCACACAGTTCGCCCAACAGATGTGCTATCGTTATTTATTCATTAGTGATATCCTGTTTCAAGCGCACTGGTTTTTCACCCTAGCACAAAGTTTTAGCTATAATATTTTTAGCTACATCGTTTTAGCTAGAAATTAGCAAATAATCCTGACTCACACGTTGGGGCGTTGACTTGACAACAAGAGCCTTGACTTGGTTTAACTCACCTGGTCGACTTGACAAAGTTCTTATACGGCTATGGCTTAAATTAAATTATAAAAACTTAAATTACCTTGTTAATAACTCTAAATTACCTTGTAAATAACAATAACCTAGGGACAAAGTTACCTTTTGAGGACAGGAAGAGAGAGAGGCGCGGCTGTGACGATTCGGCCGGTACGCAGGTTATTGTTATAAGTATCTCTGTAATTTGTCCTATTCTAGCCCCACTACGTCATGGATTTTGGCCAATAGGAAAAGACGCTTTCAAGGGCCGGGTAAGGTGTTGTTCTATGGCCTCGGGCAAGGGTGGGAACAGAGCAGTGGATAAGAAATTAACCTTTTCTATTCTCTGTATTTCCTTTCTTTTTCCTCATCCTGGTCAGAAGACGTGTTTTTGGTTCAGCAACCCATTGAATGTGTCGCTGCTCAATTTTGGGTGGCTTGCAAACAGTGACGTCATATTAAAAAGAAGAAACTCGCAAGTGTACAGGTTAACTTCGTATAAATAGTTGTTTCTTTTTTGTTTGGTTTCATCAAGTGTTTGGTTTACAAGTAAAATAATCTCATGACGTCACTGGACAGTGACAAAAAGACGCCCCAAGCGTTTGAAAATCCTGAGTTTTGATGTATTCGTGCAATAAATTTTGCTGTTTGATGAATTATGTGTTATTGATACATGACGGTATTGATACTTAGGATACATTTGATATGTCTTCCGTGCCAACTTCCCATTCGGTTGGGACATGGGTTGAGGCTTGTGCTGTGAGCGTCCTAACAGCCGGAGCGCTGGCTCTCAAACCGCTTCCCCATTGGTTGAGAACCATGACGTCATGGAAAAGAATGACACGTTACGGAATTTGTTATGACATCTCTCTGATTACGATTCACTTGTGTCCACTAACTTCCTTTATTTTCGCCGCCCCCCACGACACGGCGGAAATCCTCTCTTGTGCAGCTTCTTGCTCGGCTTATTTGATTTTTTAAATTTGTCTTTGGGTAGGCGGGTAATAAGTTGAATTGCTCGTGGGGTGACGTATATTGGTATTGTAGAAAATACAAGTTTTCAACTACCTACTTGAAAATGTTAGGACTCGCCAAGGCCAGTTGCCGGGTAAGATATATTTTATTGTTGTTTGATCCTACGGATTTAATTGGTGTTCATATTCGTATTTCAAATTAAAATGTGCATGCCTCCTATGCTTCTCATGATTTATAATTACTTTAATTTTTTCATGCTTCTTAATGTTTGTTTATACCTGGCAGTCATTGTTTTTTTTGGTAAACTGCACAGGTAGCCCCCATGTAATCTTTGGAATCCAATAAGATGATCTGGCCCTTGGGAAAATCACAAAAAATGGCCAAGGGTTCACATGGTTGATGGCCCAGGTAGAAGTTTCATCTACAAAAAATGCATTGTGCTTACCTGAAGTTCACCAGTGGACATCACCGGTCAGGTCAACTACAAATATTTTAACATTTTTGATAACACAGTTTTGTCGTAACTATGGGAATTAAAGAGGTGTGTAATGTGTAAAATGCCTTAGTACATGTATTAAACATCTGAAGCTACATATGTCACCATACCTGTGCATTGTATGAACCCGTTATTGACTGGGTTCTGATCTGAATGCCATTGACTGGGGGGGAGGCGTTTAAAGATCCCTGGTTATCTTCCGAACCACTGCTCGCAGCGAGACGCGCTATGCAGCATTTAAAAGTACTCAAGGAGACTAATCTAAAGCATGCTACAAATTCTAATTGAGGTCTTATGTCAGGTCATGGTAAGGTAAAAGGTAAACATTGAGGTATTTTGGTTTATGGGCCAATAATGGCCATACTTCATCCAAAGCCTTCAATTGCAACCATAATCACCCAAAGTGCTCTCAAAGGTATGATACACATCCTGCATGTCATAAAGTGAGATTGTTAGCTAAGATCAAGATCAAGGTCAGGTCACAAAAGGTACTATGTGCGAAATATCTGCAAAAGTCATGCAACACCTGTTCTATGGATCATTTTATGCATGGAATTTTGAATAAGCAAAACTTATTTTTAACTATCTGAGTTCATGTTTTAAATAGAAATAATTATCAAGCTAAGGTCAAAGTAAGGTCACAAAATGTTAAATTTTGAAAAAATTGGATAATATAAAATAAAAGCATGTTTTCTGACCAGTTTTGTCTATAAATACAGTGCTACCATTTATTTACCTATGATATTGTCAATTGAAGCCCAAAAACGTTATGTCAAAATATGACATCATGACTAAACCAGTAAGTAGATTTTAGATGCTATCAAGTGAAAAATTATATCATTTTGAAATTTGGTGTGTAGTTGTTTGTATGGTAACTCTGACATGTCCTTTGCTTTATTCATATTTTTGCAAAAAATTTTGAATTCCTTGTGGTTCTTTTCTCCCATCTTTTTTTACATTTTTAAGAGGTTTTTAAACCAATATTGAAGAAATCCGAGCTAACCATGTTGTAGCCCCTGTCATTGTCTATCTTCAGCAGTTTTTAATTGCATTTTGCCTAACATATTGTCTTTGTACAGTTTGTTAAAGTTTAACTGATTTTGGTGTCAAAACTGTGTGTAGTGACATCATTAAATTCGCTGTCTGTAAAAAATATCATCGAATTGGTTTATTTTTGCACAGAAGACGTAAAATTGATGTACAAGAAGGTACTCAAAGTTTCACGTCGATAGCGGTGATCGTTTTCGAGCTATCACGAAAATTCGTCAGGGGGTGTTAAATGCCCCTCCCCCCAGTCAATGCTGGGTAAAGTGAAGTCATCTCAGGTAAAAAGGTCAAATTGTAGTTTTTGGTTCAGTGATGCATGTTTATAGCCTAAATTGTCATCCTGAGCACACTAAAAACACCCCAAAACTTTGTATATATAGCTCAATGCTCAATCATGGATCATTGGTCATGGTCAAGGTCACCGATTTTCTTAATCGTAGGTACGAGTTTATGACACTGAATTATACGTCCAGAATGCAAATGTGCAGCCCTACGAAACCGTCTCTACCTTTTGTTATTTTTCATACCCATTTTTTACAAAATCAAAATAATAGTAATATATTGTAAGCAGGGGCGGCGCCACCGGGGGGAGAGGACGCGAGGGACGCGTCCCCCTATCTTCAGATAGCGGGTACTGTGCCCCCTATCCCAGCAACCTTTCGCAGGGTTAAAATGTACTCTGTGTAGATATTTTCCTTCATGTGTCGCCAATTTTGTCCATGTTGAATCGTAATTAATTTGGTGACATTGGCTACCTGGTGCCCACAAATATGCGGGGGCGACGCCACCGGGGGGCGGGGAGGTCAGACTCTCTTATCTTAAGATGGGAGGTAAATAGCAGGATATTTACCTCCCATGTCGTCGCCCTCCTATCGAGGCGACTCATGCTATTGTTATTTGGTAGCGAGCAAAACTGTGCAATGTGCACCACTTCTCCCGCCGTTGCTTGTCCCTTCCATGCACGTTCTACCATTTCGCTAACTTACAACTTCGAAATCAGTAAACCTAATAGGATGGGACCTGAACACAGATGCAAATTAATTTCCAATGCATTTGTCTTAGGCGTTATTTCTGCTTCATGTATCAACAGGATTCCCTTCCAATAATAAACATGTTTCCTTGTTGACTTTGAACCACCTTCCCCCAGTAAAACAGCATTCCCTCACTTAAAACAGCATTACCTCCCAAATCATAGGCGTAGGAACGTCATAAAAAGTGGGGGGGCCAGCCACCCAGGGG
>VOPJ01004818.1:0-11180 GCA_014673585.1 Semibalanus balanoides
TGAGAACAGGGACGTGTTTGCCATATGTGTATTGGTGTTAACGCTCGTCTGTAAACCAATCACCACGGTTATTTCTCTTACCCGGCTGCTCGGTACTCAGTTTACTCTCTCAATCGGCACATACTTAGAGCCGTTTATTTCTTCAGTCCATTTGACTGAATGACGATTCTCAAATGTCTGTGGAAGATATCGTGATCCCTTGCCCTGTTCCCACATCCCGATTGTCATTTTCCGAAATGTCCGAGCGAACCTTCCTCTATGCGTGTCAAAGGATAGCTGTTAATGGATGAATATTGTTTCGTTGCACATCATATTTGTGCAATGTGCATGGGTCTTACTCTAACTAATCTAACCAGAGCCGTCGTCTCTGTTCGACAAAGTTGCTGCTGGTCAGCCAACATGACAGCTTCAGCACCTTCTTCCTGGAGACGGGCTCCGGCAAGCACGTGCCTCGCGCCATCTTCGTCGACCTGGAACCTTCTGTGGTCGGTCAGTAAGAACCTTCTGTGGTTGGTCAGTGAGAACATTCTGTGGTCGGTCAGTGAGAGCCTGCTGTGGTTGGTCAGTGAGAACCTTCCGTGGTCGGTCAGTAAGAACCTTCTTGTGGTTTGGTCAGTGAGAACCTGTGTGGGTCGGTCAGTGAGTGCTGCTGTGGTATGTGTCAGTGAGAACCTCTTCGTGGTGGTCAGTTAAAGAACCTTCTGTGGTTTGGTCTCATGAGAACCTTTTGTGGTTCGGTCAGTGAGAACCGTCTTGTGGTACGTCAGTGAGAGCCTGCTGTGGTTGGTCTAAGTGAGAACGCTTATGTGGTCGGTGTCAGCGAGAAACCTTCTGTGGAGATTGGTCAATGAACTTTGTCATTTTCGTTTAAGACATGTGCTGACTGATACAACTGTCAGTAAACAATATGTGTCGATATGTGCGCCAAATATTCACATGTGTTACTTATTGACCAAGTTACTGAGGGTACTACTCAAGTCCCCTACCGTTAGTATCCTCACCTCACCATTACACCCCCTGCCCCCCCCCCCCACAGATGAGGTGCGTACGGGCGCCTACCGGCAGCTGTTCCACCCGAGCAGCTCTATCACCGGCAAGGAGGACGCCGCCAACAACTACGCGCGCGGCCACTAACACCATCGCAAGGAGAATCGTCGATTATCGTGCTGGACCGCGTTCAGGAACTGGCCGGACCAGTGGCACCGGTCCAGATTGTACTCTTCCGGGTGGTGATCAGTTGACAGTGGTCAGTTTGGTAGTGGTCAGTTTGACAGTGGTTTAGTGGTAGTGGTCAGTTGACAGTGGTCAGTTGGTAGTGGTCAGTTGTAGTGGTTTGCTTGTGCTGCTGTGAAGCGGTTCACTCGGCGATATTACGAATGGGTAGAATCACGTGGGTGCGATGACGTCATGGAGTCAATTACGATAAAATACCAAAATATTATTGAAAGAACCCATAGGACAGCTGACAGTAAAGGTACCCGAGAAGTTGATAATAATTTGCATTTACCTGTATAAATTGTATCGTCTTTGTGTTATGTATGAGTCAAACTGTAACATTATTGTATTTACTCTCGAATATATTTTCGTACGCATCGGCATTAGCAGGTCTGCTCTTTTTGAAGGCTCCGCAGGCTCGTTGAATATCATCTTGACGTAAGTTAAATGTGCGCCATTCGTTAGTGACAGCAGTTTGTAACAACAGGTTTATCTTCACCGCAGGCTTGCAGGGCTTCCTGATCTTCCACTCGTTCGGCGGCGGCACCGGCTCCGGCTTCACCTCGCTGCTGATGGAGCGGCTAGCTCGTCGGACTATTGGCAAGAAGTCCAAAAGCTGGAGTTCTGCCACTACCCGGCGCCGCAGGTTGGCCACGGCCGTGGTGAGCCGTTACAACTCCATCCTGACCACGCACACCACGCTGGAGCACTCGGACTGCGCCTTCATGGTCGACAACGAGGCTATCTACGACATCTGCCGCCGCAACCTCGACATCGAGCGTCCTTCGTACGCCAACCTGAACCGGCTGATCGGACAGATCGTCTCCTCCATCACGGCCTCGCTGCGCTTCGACGGCGCCCTGAACGTCGACCTGACCGAGTTCCAGACCAACTTGGTGCCTTACCCGCGCATCCACTTCCCGCTGGTCACCTACGCCCCTGTCATCTCGGCCGAGAAGGCCTACCACGAGCAGCTGTCTGTCGGCGAGATCACCAACGCCTGCTTCGAGCCGGCCAACAGATGTCAAGTGCTCGACCCGCGTCCATCCGCCAATGTTACATGGCCTGCCTGTCTGCTGTTATCGCGGTGACGTCGTGCCCAAAGGACGTCAACCGCCGCCATCGCCCACCATCAAGACCAAGCGCAGCATCCAGTTCGTCGGACTGGTGTCCGGGACGGTTTCAAGGGTGGGCTATCAACTACCAGCCGCCGACCGTTGGTGCCCGGCGGCGGACCTGGCCCAAGGATGCAGCGCGCCGTTCTGCTGGCGTCCAATCAACCACGGCCATCGCCGAGGGCCTGGCTCCCTGGATCACAGTTCGATCCTGACCTGTACGCCAAGCGCGCCTTCGTGCACTGGTACGTCGGCGAGGGCATGGAGGAGGGCGAGTTCTCCGAGGCTCGCGAGGATCTGGCAGCTCTCGAGAAGGACTACGAGGAGGTCGGCATTGACTCTGCCGACCTGGGCGGTGAAGAGGGCGATGAGTACTGAGTAGACGCTGCTGGCCATCGGTGCATGCGCTTTGGGGCCTTATAGAAGATCGACGGTTGCTGAACTATAGCGTCTGATCTGTATTTTCGCCAATTTGTCGCGATAACTGGTGTGTGATCGCTTACGTGCACTGCGACGTCTGACCTGTCTGTTACAATTTTATCTGGCCAAGTATTCGCAACTTGCATGCACAGAGTGCGCTTCCATGGACCAATATACGGTAACTGTGAAACTGTGTCTCAGGGAGGAAATATGAAAACAAGGGTTACTGGACATTATCCGTGTGATTGATGGAGAAACATGAAGATGAAGAAACATCTTGTTTGCAGTTTGGAAGTGAACCACTGAACGTTAAATGCAGAAATACTGGTTAAATCAGCAGAACGTGCAAACTCTCTGATCCAGGAACGGATCCAGGATTTCGGGTCAGAGGGAGGGGGGCGCACACAGTGATCGGCGTCAGCGAAATCTTAGGGGGGACGTAACATAAATGTTGACCAAGGGGCGGGGGGGCGTCCTAGCCCCTTGGATCTGCGCCTGCCGCCTACCGACTGCGTCCAAGAGACTCATGAGCAGCGGGTCTTCAAAAGTGATTCAAATGCATCGGTTTTCTCGATAGAGATAAAAGCCCAGGATTACAAAATACAACTTTCCTTTTAATCTGATATGGCTGGATACTGCGTACTGCTAACCAGCACCCACGGAGAAGGGATACTGCGACACCCCGACGGAGAAGGGATACTGCGTCTGCGACACCCCGACGGAGAAGGGATACTGCGACACCCCCGACGGAGAAGGGATACTGCGACACCCCGACGGAGAAGGGATACTGCGACACCCCGACGGAGAAGGATTACTGCGAGCACCCCGACGGAGAGGGATATGCGACACCCCGACGGAAAAGGATACTGCAGCACCCCGACGGAGAAAGGATACTGCGACACACCCGACGGAGAGAAGGATTACTAGCGACACCCCGACGAGAAGGGATACTGCGACGACCCCACAGATCAAGGGAACTGGCGTCTGCGACACCCCACAGAAAGGGATACTGCGTCTGCGACAACCCACGAAGAAGGGATATTAGCGGACAACCCCGATACGGAGAAGGAATTTACTGCGTCTGCGACACCCACGAGAAGGATACTGCGACACCCCGACGGAGAACGGATACTGGCGACACTCCACGGAGAAGGGATTACTGGCGGCACCCCGACGGAGAAGGGATACTGCGTCTGCGAACCACCCCACGGAGAAGGGATAACTGCGTCTTTCGCGACCAACCCACGAGAGAAGGGATACTGCGACACCCCGACCGAGAAGGGATACTGCGGACACCCACGAGAAGGATACTGCGACACCCCACGGATAAGGATACTGGCGACACCCCGGACGCTTTTGTGCGACCAGACGCTTTTGCATGGCTGATGTAGAAGCCCAGACAGGAAAAAAAAAGGCATAAGCTTTTATATCACAGATAACATAATACCTGGGATTGACACGTACATTTTTCGGCCTCTTAGCTAGGAGCCACAGCAGTGCAATGACGGTACTGGACTCGCATTTTACGAGACGAGACATAAGTGTATCAGACCTAACTCGGAGCTTAACATCTCCGTTTCAAATTTCGGCTCTGCAATAAGAGGCCGAAAATTGAGTGTCCAATCTAGTTATCATGTTGTCTGTGGCTAGATGCTAGATGTTCTTTGACCAGCCAGAGGCTATTAAAAATAGCACATGTTGGTATTTAAATCAACACAAAAGTGAGACATCACATTTTAACGCACGGTAGGGTCTCATACATAGGGTCCCGGCCTGGAGCGGGAGGCCGAGCAGCTTTTCCCGTCTGAAAGAAATCGACCGGGCAAATATGGGAGCACTGCGTTGTCGCCGACAGCAATGGGGAAGCCCGGCAAGTGACACTTCCTGTATATCTCATCTCCATGCAGGTATATAACCCTCGCCCTGGTGGGGGTCATTTTGCCCACCCTGAGGTTTTTCTGGAAGTAGCGGAAAAATGGGCTGCACACGCCACTAATTTTGAACAAGCTTCGGCCAGGTAATAGACACGGGATAGACCGGTAGAGCGGAAATAAAGCGCCCAAATTTATTGAGACCAACATACATTTGTCTTTAAAAAAATATTATTTTGTCTATGATAAATTAACAGTATTGTATTGTATCATTAACTGCATTCCATAGCAATTATTATCTGAATTTATTAAAATCACTTCCAGCAAATCTACTGAAGCATTAGGTGAAATAGGAATAGGATTTCATATCTTTGGCTAAATTGGCAGCGGAATCAAAGCAAACTACAGCCGCATCTTTAACTAGCCTCTGAATAAGCACCGCTGCAAGCCCGCCACTTCCAGCTAAACCACCAACTAGGAAATGTGGGCGCTCAGATATTTTAACCCCCCAAAGCTGATTTCAGCCTTTTTATGGCAGAATATCGAAAAATGGGTAAATAAAAACGTTGTAGCCAAGCCTCATAGCTATATGTTGCAGAGAGAAGTCGGGCAATTAAATAGTTCCATAGGTTACGAGCCAGACTCGTCTGAAAATCGTCTCTTTAACATGGGAACGGGCATCAATTGCCCACAGGCCACACTTCGTAAAAAAATACTTCGGGTCATCTCAGGTCAGGTCACCAGGTCACGCCAAGTGGCATTGCCTTCAAAATGTTTTTGATCGTGCCAAAGCCACAGTCTTTGTCCGATAGACTTGAAACTCGCAGATTGCTTAAGGATCATAAGCAGTTACCTACAATTGGGGTATCTCTATTTTTGCATTCGCTGACTAAGGTCACGGTCTAATTCCTTGATCTCCATGCACAAGAGTCATAGTGAACGGTAATAAAAACAAATACTTGTCTATGCAGACTAATAGTGTATGAATCAGGCTGTATTCTTTTAGAATCATGTTATTTAAGCTCATTTTTGATAACCCAGGTGCAATTGTTGTTCAGTGATCTCTGAAAGGTCATCTGAGGCCATCAGCAATTATTTGTAAATAACTCTTAATATGATAAAGATAGAGACGAGCGAATGACACCACTGTGTTTGTCTCGTTTGGCCGCGTCTCCCTATATGCAACATTACCTACTTGGGTCACCAAATGACCTTGACCTGATACATTTTTTTTTAGTTGATCTAACCAGGTTACCACATATATGTTTCAAAGCGCCTCGACAAGACAAAGACGATTGTGTTACAATCATTGCTCTATCTTTTGCTGGTAAAGCAATATTCAGGAAAACCAGTGTTACAAAAAATGTGACCTCTGGTCCCTGGAGCTTTCACTATTGACCTGAGCTCAACTTTGAGCACACCCAGCCGATTGCATTTTTCAAGAGTTTTCGATTGCCTTTTCCGTTAGTTCCTAGCATCATAGATACATTTGGTTCGAAGCGAAGTCCTAAAACTATAAAATTTGACCTTTGATGACCTCTGGTGACCTCAGTGCCTGTCTTTGATATATTGAAGACCAGCACATTTCAAGCTTAAAAACGTTTGTTGCTTTACCATCAGTCGAACCATATGACCATATTGACCCTTCAAATATACCCCAAATTTGCGTATTTCTTGTCCCCTGACCCCCATTTTTTAGCAAAAAATTGGGTCACAAGATAAGGATTTTTCATGACGAATCGAATGATGTTCGTCCCATCAAAATCGAATGAGTAGTTCTCAGTATCTCTGGGGGGGGGGGGGCAGAATCTGCCTTCGCACGTTAATGTAATTCTGGCCGCCCGCACGGAATAGGGTTAACACGACGAACAACATAAACAAACATACATAAACGAAAACAACAGCATAATCATAGCAAACAAACCAGCAAAATCCAGCCAGCAAACAGGTCAAAAGTTTTGAACGCCGCCTAAAACGTTTCTGGATACCTCGAAAGCCTAAAGGGTTTATTTTCAAAAGTCATCATCAAACTAGGATAACATATATTATTGATCACAAAGTAAGCAGAGACAATAAAGTAGTAATGCATGTCATCACAGACCGCTTCATGACTGGCTTGACGTTGATCGAGTCCAGGAAGGCGTTACAGCACCACAGGCCGCAGCACGGCAGGTTAGGCTAGGCAGGCACTGCTGGTAGCAGATCTCAAAGCCTTCATCGCCGCCGTCGAAAACCCACTCATTTTTGCACGCTAATCGAATTATTACAGTGTTGCAAAATCATACTAAATCGTCCCAGAATCGGCCCGAAAATGATTCGTGAGCAACACAATACTTAAGGAATTACCTCAATACAAAGCACACATTTGAATCATATGATATCGAAAATCCACATTTAACCCTAATGTTCTGTATTGCAAGCAATTCCCGTGTTACAAAACCCCTGCAACATGTCTGAGCTATTTAACGCAATGCATGAATGGATTAACTGCCTTTCTAACGATGTTTTACTGGTGCATGTTGTAACTTCAACATGCACCAACCAGTACAAAAACATCATTAGAAATGTAACAATGTAACGATGTAATGACCCATGTCCTGCTGCGATGCCCGGCGCTGACGAGGGCGCGTCACCACATCTTCGGGACACTGTTGCCATCAGCAGAGGACGTCAGACAGGACGACAAGCTGCAGCGGTCCACCTCCAGCGTCGTGGTGAGTGACTACGGCTCACGACACGAGCCAGGAGGGAGTCGATGACAGCAGCAGCACTCCAGTCCGGCCGCGGCTGGAGTGTTCTATGTCTCGGCTCTGGTGCAGTTGGAGGTCCTACTCCGACTACTGCATGATCAGGGAGTCTGCCGGCCGCTTCGGTTTGAAGCTCTCAGCTACGTACGCTGAAATAAACAGGTGGACGGGTTGCATCTCAAATTATTGCTGTGTGATGAACACATATGAAGTAAAAACACAAACATGGCTCGATTCAAAGCAGGTGGTTCATACACTTCAACAACACAATATACAAATCGTTGCGAAAAACACAATATAGTGTTTGTTCCCGCGGCGCCTCCCGGGAAGAGTTTGGAGGAGTTTGGAGCTGTTTTGAGCTGTTTGGAGCAGCTTGGAGCAGCCGTGTGGGAGCCGACACGGGAACGATTGGAGGCGTTGGAGGAAGTACCGACTATTTGCACCCAAGGTTGGGTATCGGTTGACATTAACAAATGTATCAGCTGCGCCATAAATATACTCCTATCTCCTCCGGCTGTCCAATCTCGATTTCGGGAGCAAGTTGGAGGAGTTTTGAGGAGGTTCGGCCAGCTTGGAGGAGCTTGGAGCAGCCCCGGGAACGACGGCAGGAGATGAGAGGCAGTTGGAGGTGACACGGAAACAGACCCATACTGTACAGAATAGATACTGTTCCTAGCAAACGACCCAATGAGCATCAAGTATGCAGAAATCACACCTGACTGCTGGAGGTGATGTTCACGACTCACGAGTTCAGTATTCCTTGTTTCTGTTACCTAAGGGACGGTCATTACAAGTTGCATGGTGCGATGCTGATTTTGACTTACATGTGCTGCGGCTGCCAAGGTTGTAAGAATGTCTCTAGGTTAGGTGTGGCTCTAGGTTAGGTGTGTCTCTAGGTTGGTGTGACTCTAGGTTAGGTGTGTCTCTAGGTTAGGTGTGGCTCTAGGTTAGGTGTGACTCTAGGTTAGGTGTGTCTCTAGGTAAGGTGTGGCTCTAGGTTAGGTGTGTCTCTAGGTTGGGTGTGACTCTAGGTTAGGTGTGTCTCTAGGTTAGGTGTGGCTCTAGGTTAGGTGTGTCTCTAGGTTGGGTGTGACTCTAGGTTAGGTGTGGCTCTAGTTAGGTTTGTGGCTCTAGGTTATGGTATGGCTCTAGGTTAGGTGGTGGTGTCTCGTAGCGTTGAGGTTGTGACTCTGGAGGTTAGGATGTTTGGCTCCTAGGTTAGGATGTGGCTCTAGGTAAGGAGTGTGGTAACTCACATATGGATTGGTTGGTTGTTCTCCTAGGTGTGGGTATTGAGTCTCTTAGTTAGGTTGTGTGTCTACTCAGGGTTTATGTACCCGCGTGTGGGTACTAGGGCATATAGTGTGGAGCTCTAGTTAAGGCTTGTGGTCTTCTAGGTTAGGTGTGGATCTAGGTTAGGTGTAGGCTCTAGGGGTTTAGGTGTGGCTCTAGGTTAGGTGTGTCTCTAAGGTATAGGTGTGGCTCTCAGGTTTTAGGTGTGGTCTCTAGTTAGGTGTGTATCTAAGGTTTAAGTGTGGATTCTTAGAGTTAGGTGTGGCTCTAGGTTAGGTGTGGCTCTAGGCTACGTGTGTCTCTTAGGATATATTAAGTTTGGACTCTTAGGTTAGGTGTGGCTTTCTAGGTTTTAGAGTGTGGCCTCTAGTGTTTTAGGTGTGTTACTTTTAGGTTAGGTCATGTTGCCTCTCTTTATGCGGTAGGTGTGGCTCCCTAAGTTGTGTAGAAACCCTCAGGTTAAGTGTGTGCTCTAGGTTAGGTGTGGCTCTAGGTTAGGTGTGGCTCAGGTTAGGTGTGTCTCTAGGTTGGGTTGTGACTCTATGGTAGGTGTGGCTCTAGGTTAGGCTGTGGCTTTCTAGGTTAGGTGTGGGCTTCTAGGTTGGTAGGCCTGTGCTCTGCATTAGGTTAGGTCTTTGGCCTCCTCACGTCTAAGGTGTGTCTCCAGGTTAAAGTGCTCCGGCTCTATGTTAGGTTGTGTCTCTAGGTCAGACTTTGTGATTGATTTAAATTTTAATGAATAATTCAATCCTGATTCACCGGCAAAAAAAATGAAATGATTAATCATGATTCAATCACCTCAACATTACCACTGATGGAAATTTCCGAATTCCAGTGCCATATTCACAGGACTTACGTGGAATCAAATAAATGAAAATGTTCATTCAATGAATGATTCATGAATGATTCAGAATTTAAACATTCTTAGCAATGCACCTAAATGCAAATACAGGGTGCATATGATTACGAATGAGGAATAATTACAGACCAAATGAAGGTACTGAAGTGATCTTGACGGGATGTGTTCACTACAGTGGGTTGATTCCTAAATTACCCTTAGACTGGCTAGGTCGTTGGAATAAGTTCCTGCTGTCCCCAAAAAAGAATGGAATTCATTGTGCTATGAACTGTTCACAAACCATACTCTTCCTTTGAAATGAATGATTTCAACTCAATGATTCATTGAATCATTCAAATGAAGGAGTAGTGAATCGATGTAATGCATGATTCACGTAAAATAGGAGAATCGGGATATCACATCAAAAACGAACCTATGGGTCAATCAGAAATCTTAATAACAAGTCTTGCATTTAGGTTAAGGTGTGGGTATGTGTTATGGCTTGCTATGTGTGGCTCTAAGGTTGGTGTGATTGGGAGTGTAGTGTGTAATCTAGGTTGAGGTGTGGCTTGGTTATAGTGTGTCTTCTAGGTATATAGTTATGTTCTGAGTTTTGTGTGTTCGTATAGGTGTGTTTGGTTTAGTGTATCTAGGTTAGGTTTGGCTCTAGGTTGGGTGTGGCTCTAGGTTGGGTGTGGCTCTAGGTTAAGCGTGTCTCTAGGTTAGGTGTGGCTCTAGATAAATGCTAGGTCTAGGCTAGGCCAGTGGTCCCTCAGTCCCCAATATGAGCACATTTTAGCATCTTCTGGGTTATCCCGAAGCCACCACCATCCGCTTCCCATCCTCACCTGCCGCGCCCGCCAGTCACTGTAGGTGGAGAGTGTAAACAGTCCTGTGGCCTTCACTTTCTGCAACACCTGGCTGGCCTGGTCGCGCCGGTCCAGAGAAACGAACGCAGACGTGTCGTCCACCCAGGACACGCGAACACGGCCTGTGGAGACGGCACCAACGGTACGGTAAGACGGAGGTCGCGGGTTCGAAACGCGGCCAAGCTCTCTGTGCGTTTTGATGACAGGACACGACAATCTTAGCGTCAAAGTGTTGTTTTGACACAACTTAAGCCACATCTTCGTGTTATTTAGCTCATTTCAACGTCACTTCGCCAGTCAACAAAACACTATATCGAGGACAACTGGTGCTTCATGGCACCAAACAGTGTTGAGCTGGTTAATAATTCTCTAAAATTATAACTAACTCTCTAAATTCTCTAAAACAGTGTTGGGCCCCGCACCCCGCTGGGGTCTCCAGCCGAACGCGCCCCGCTGTAGTGCAGATTCTGCCCCCCTAGTTATCTTCTGAGCCAATAACCACAGCGAGACGCGCAAGGCAGCAATAACAAACTG
This sequence comes from Semibalanus balanoides, assembly GCA_014673585.1. Taxonomy (NCBI): domain Eukaryota; kingdom Metazoa; phylum Arthropoda; class Thecostraca; order Balanomorpha; family Balanidae; genus Semibalanus; species Semibalanus balanoides. The sequence goes on from VOPJ01004818.1 coordinate 10,903, forward strand.
TCAATAATATGCATCTAGAGCATATGCGAAATTGGTAATAAGATCACATGTGAGGGCACGATCAGGTCAAAGGTTAAAATAGATGTATTTGCGTTTTTGGGCCATACTTCCCATCCAAAGCTTTAAATAAAACTATTATCGCACAAGGTGCTCACACACAATGCATCTCCTACATTAATTAAAGGGACTGTCCCACCTTTTCAAAAGTTCTCAAATGTACGCCGCATGTGGTGTTAAGTATTAAGTAATTGCTGCCGAACACGATTATGACATTTGTT
>VOPJ01004823.1:0-11181 GCA_014673585.1 Semibalanus balanoides
CGGGCCGAAAACTTTGACCAATTGACTTAACATTGATTTTCTGAGAGCTGAAAACCTTTTACGACACGCTCGCGCTAATTCTAAAAACATACTGAGACATATGGTAAAAAATGAATGAATAGACTAATCAAGGATTTTTGAAAAGTCCGAATGTTTTGATGAAATTGATTTCCGCGATCAGGACCCACACTAATTATAGCTTGTTGCTTGGGTCCTGCCCCATCATCGGATCCCGCAATTCCAGTCACCAGGCGAGTTTTGAGGTGAAAGTTGAATGTCTCCTTTCAACTGAAGACGGTCCGCCCGGCATCCTGGCTTCATCTAACCTTGAACACGGCCAATGCCAACGGCTGCAAGTAATTCCCGCCAGGAGCAAACAGCGAGCGCCGAAGCGGCTGGAACCCACCTTGCCAGGGCGAGTAGATCGTAAGCCTAGCGCTCTTCCGATGGCGCTACACGAGCGGTAAATGACATACCAGAATGCATGAATAAATGAAGGAATGAATGAGTAAATGACATGAATGAATGTTATGTAATAATGTCATCAATTGTTTTCATGAATGAATTTAATAAATGATGGTCTTGAATGAAGGTCAACAATAAATGTCATGAACAAATGTCATGAATAAATGTTATTAATACATGACATGAATGAATGACATGAATGAATGACATGAAATGAATAACATGAAATGAATGACAATGAATGAATGACCATGGAATGAATGACATGAATGAATTGACATGATGATGACTATGAATGAAATTGACATAGGCATCAATGACTGAGATGAAGGCATGATGACTGATATCGCATATACAACATTAAATGAATGACATAAATGAATTACATTGACATGATGGCATAAATGTAGATACAATTAATGACATCAAAATCCAAAATAGCATGGTGAATGACACGACATGGATCAAAATGATGAAGCATGAATGAAAATTTTCACGAATGAATGACAACGAATGAAATTGACTAGAGGAATGACGTAATTGAAAGGCAGAATGAATTTACATGAGTGAATACACGAATTAATCCATGAATGCATTGTGATGGACTTGAATGACGTGGACGAATGACTATGAGGAATGACATGGAGTTGCTTTCATGAATCATAACGTTGACATGATGCCATTGGTTGACATGAATGAATGAATTGCAATGAATGACATGAATACCATGAATGACATGAATGGACATGAATGACATGACATGACAGAATGACATGAATGACATGAATTGACATGGATGACAATAAATTTCGATGATACAGAATGACATGAATGACATAAATGACATGTATATGACCATGAATGACATGACCGTACGATTCTGTGAGTCCGTTGCCGCTGTCTCGAGAGACGCGAGTCGGGTTCAGATCTCGGCATGTGACCTTGGTGGTAGATCAGCACAGTCGACGAGTGCTGCCGGTCATTTTGGTGGCTACGGTTTCTGTGGAAAATGTAATATGTGGTGAGGGAAACGTCTGTATAACGTTTGAATGCATGAAATTAAGACAGATGGACAAAACAAAACGAGTAAAGCATGTTTCAACTATCAAAAGATGTTTAAACAATTGGCATTTTGTGAAGGAAAGCGCCAACGATGAACTTCCATAGCACACATGTCCGATGATTAGTCTCTTGAAATGTTCGACTGTTTTAATGAACATGACATGTGTCACATCTAACTTGATAACTCAAAATATGTAGTCTAACAAATAATATCAGGCGCAATCAATACCTCCTTCTAACCCCGCTCAATCAAGTTCTAACAACTCTGCACGCGAGTGTGATTTCAATTTCGAAATCTTACTCCTGACGTGCCTCACCGTCGCCTGTGCCGCGCCACGGTGTGGGTATCGTCCGTCTCTGACCCTGCCCCTGGCCCCTGATGACCCCTGGCCGGCAGGGGCTGCACCATGTCCTCCCCCTCCAGCAGCTCGTCCATCAGTGATGCGCCGTCCTTGGTCAGAGGCAGCGGGCCTTTGTAGGCGGCGGAGAGCGGAATCACCGCCACCCGCTGTACCACGTCAGGGTTGTTCTGACCGGCAGATGCGCGGGGTAAATACGAGGTGAATATTGGGTAAACACGGGATGAATATTGGGTAAATACGGGTAATATATTGGATAAATACGGGGCATATATTGGATAAATACGGGGTAAATAAGGGGGTAAATACAAGGTGAAACACGGGTAAATAAGGGGTAAATACGGGGTAAATACGGGTAAATACGGGTAAATACGGGTAAACACGGGTAAATATGGGGTGAAATACGGGTGAATACGGATAAATACGGGGAATACGGATAAATACGGGGTAAATACGGGCAAATAAGCGATAGATATTGGGTGAATATGGGGTAAATACTGGGTAAATAGGAGGTAAATACGAAGTAACATACGGAGTAAACACGTTGTAAATAAAGGTTAAATGCAGGACAAACCACTGGGTTAGCGTGGAGTAAACACGATCTGAACATGTGGTAAAAACAGCGTATGTACAGGGTAACCATGGGATATACACAGTGTGAACATGTGGAAGACATAGCGGAAAAAATGTCAAGAAAGTCCAAATGGTTGACGGCTTAAAAAATAAAAATAATAACACTCAATATTATTTCTTCGCAGAATGTGTGAAAGATTGCAATGGAGCAGACAATTTTACGGAATGTAAACTTAATTTGTATGTCAAGACAAACACAACACCATCAAAAAAGTTCTTGATCAAAAGACTCGCTACAACGCTATACCTCTGGGTGTCATTATCCTATCTAAACCTTTGAATATTTTAACTTTGCGCAATATCTCAACTGACGTTCCCCCCACCATTAGGCCGTCTTTCACGATGCAGGATATATCTTAGCGCAAAATATTTTTAAAACATTTTAAAATGTCATAATTGTTTAGTAGTAGCCGCTTCACAATGGTACTAACTTTGCGAAAAAAACGTTTGAACACTCGCAACTCGGGAACCTAAGGGTGACGCGAGTTAAAACATTTTTATTCAAATGTTGAGTCCATCGTGAGGACGGTACTAAAACATTTCACAGTTTAAAAACATTGTAAAACGTTTTAAAACATTTTCCGCGCAAAATAAGCCATCGTGAAAACGGCTACTGGCTCACCTCGAAGAAGACCTTCGTCCACCTCGCACAGGTCTGATCTGGCACCACCCAGCTGGCCTCAGGCACCGTCAGACCTCCTCTGTAACGAACGTCAGGACACGCACCGTCAAACCCTTCTGCTCTCAGCACCGTCAGACCGCCTCTGTAACGGAACCGTCAGACCGCACCGCTCAAACCTTCTGCTCTCAGCACCGTTCAGACCCGCCTCCTGTAACGAACCGTCAGGGACCCACCCGTCAAACCTCTGCCTCCATCCGCCAGTGAGCGCTCCCTACTGTAACGAACCGGTCTCCGCGACCTGTCAAACCTATGCCTACTCCAGCAACCGTGCAAATACCGCTCTGCAACAAACCGTCAGACCGCACCGTCAAACCTTCTGCTCTCAGCACCGTCAGACCTCCTCTGTAACGAAACGGAAACATTGCAGGACCACTGTGCGCTATCTGAGCGGACAACAAGTGTGTTGGTGTACACAGACAAGTGTAAGTGTACACAGATAAGGGTTAGTGTACACAGACAAGTGTAAGTGTCAACATACAACAGTTGTGTGAGTGTAGACAGACGTTTGCAATTTAAAACAGACAATATGAGTGTGAGTGCAGGTCCGCAGACAAGCGTAAGTATAAACAGACAACATTTGTTCCATAAATCAAACGGTAACTGATTCTTTCATATTTCAAAATGAATCGTGTTTGAATCCTTCTCTAAAAAGTTGAATCAATAACCAGTCTGGTACACAGACAAGTGTATGAGTGTATACAGACAAGTGTGTAAGGTTACACAGACAACAAGTGTGTGACGTGTGTGTCGACAAACACAGCAGGTATGTAAGTACATGCATAGGTGCACAAGTACTCACGTAATAAGCAATCTTCCTTCCCTTGGTGACTTCGAGGCGTGCATATCTTTTATGTGCTGCGATTTTTTACAGAACATGATAGCAGTGCTTGATACACATACGCGGTGAAATGGTGAAGAGTCTCTCGGACAGGAGAAGGAAATTCAGTTCTCGGTTTGATCATTTGAGTGTGGTTTAGTGCAGTGTTCAGTTTTGTGATCAAGCACGACGAATAACAAAGTAGTGTTCCGTTTTCTGATAAACTGTGACGTACTCATTGTGACTTTTCCCCGGCGACCTCATCATGTTGTTGATGGCGATGTTGATTTCGGCGTCCTTACATCGATCCTCCACAGTCATAATGTCTTTGATGTGCTTCAAACTGCAACAGCACAAAATGCGCCATATTTGTAATTTGCCCACCAGGTAACTAGCACTAGCAGGCACCAACACATACAAATAACAATCACGTTTCTAACAAGGTCAGTTGATCAAATTATGAAGGTTGCTTAAGTGGAGCTCAGAGTATATCTAGCTTAGGCAGTAATCTTTCTTCCCATATATGCAGCATTCAAGGTGAAGAGTGCACAATGTGATATCTTTATCTTTTCGCTGGGTATCAGCAGCCACATTTTAATGCCATTAGTCAGTCAAACTTGATATCAATCCTGTCCGCAAGCACTATCAAATAATATAATCTAATTGAAATACCAGGTGGCAGCAAACCTTTCATGTTATCATGATACGACGCGTTGACCACAGGAGGCGGATAAGATCAACCATTTATACGTTATATTGCCGCATTGCTGTTATGGGGATTTTGCACGCATGATGGTGATGTATATTCTCTTCACTACAATCACAAATACTATATTTCTGATCAAACTTAGTCGTTCTATGAGTATAGCACCGATACGATGATCGACAGGGCTGGTCCTATTTTGACATGTTAATGGCAAGACAAACGTGTTGAACTGTCCCGAAGGCCTGACGCCATTTCTTTCTCTTCACCAGCATTTCGTTGACGAGACAAAGCGAAATTTTACCCTCCAAACTCTAAACCTATAGATCCACCATTATAAATTCCCGCAGTGAAAATTCCTTAGATAAAGCCTTGCGACACAGTACATGTCATAACATGATAGAATGAGCCTGTGTATGAACGCATCGTATTGTGATCCATAGTCTAAGATGTCCAGACTGGAACATCCCTGTGCCGTACCTGTCACCCTGCTCCAGCCTGCCGGCTACCTTGTGCGCCTCCAGGCCGGAGTCGCGCTCGTCCATCAGCTTGGCGTTGATCGTCTTCAGCATGTCAAGCTGCTTCACCAGGTCTGCGGCAGGGCAGCGGGCGGAGTTTATGGGAGGTGACCGTTACACATCAACATTGTGATTATATAAAAAATAAGTGTGAGGTTAAATAGTAGCAATTAGGGTCGTCGCCACTGGGGAGGGCTGGAGACCAGTTCTAAGAATTGTTCCTGCCTCGCATCACTCTCCCCCAGATTAACAGGATTTCAAAATCAAATTAATTAGTATATGTTGAGTCATAACAACTGCCACTTCCCAACCAAAAACAAATGGCAGCCACCCTCAAACTCAAAATGTTGTGGCTGCTGGTAGCAATTAACAAAAACTAACTCTGGTAACAAATAACAACTTATATAAGAGAGCCAGTAATATTGTATCTGTATCAATCGTCATAAAAAGACCTACCAGAGGAATCACAAGGTAAAAAAGTAAATAGCTACATACAAATTATGTACAAAACATACTAAAGTACCAAAAACCAAACATGTTAAAGTTGTAAAAACCCTGAACGTCCCAAAGAGTGTGTGCCTATGCTTTGAGCCTCAACAACCAATAATCAAAATCCACTGTCACCACTTAAAAAAAAATGGACCCTAGCCACCTTCCTGGAGCTCGGTCGGCCTGGGCATCTTCACCTACCCTCGCGTTCACTGGCGATGTTCTCTGTCACGCTGAAGGCGGCCTGGGCCCGTTTTCTCCGTTCATCCAGGCTGAGTGAGCGGCTCTGTTCGGCCCCCGCCTGCAGCTCGCCGATCATCCGCTGTTGCCGGTCCACCTCTGCCTCGTACTGGTCCTGTGTGGTGTACCAGAGAGTCATGTGCCAGCCGGGCGTGGGTTCGATTCCCGGTGAGGGAGTTTTTTTGCGGCTTGTGACGAGTGATATGTGGTTGTTGCGGAAAATGCGCTGGTATTTTATATGCATGACAGGTGGACATAAGGATAACTCTTTAAACCGTGAAAATCTATTTTGTAATTTGTAATATCAAGACTGTTTGTTCATTACAATAATAAATCAGGACCAAAGTACACACTACAATACACACGTCAGGGCCGGAATTTTATCTCAGTACAATGCTAATACCATCGGGTAAAAAAGCACCCATGGTGGAGACAAAGTTTCGTAATCCATGTTTTGTTGCCGCGCCTTACTACACCAGCTGATGGAACTGGCCTTTGCTGAATAAAGACAAAATTTTGTATCTAGGTAACTCATCCACTGTATGAGCTCTGTTCACATTTAATGTTCTTGAAAATACAGACTTTTCTTCTCAGCCGGTTTGTTTGGACTTGCGTTCCTAGGAAAGCCGCCCATCAACCGCATCCTAAATTTGGTGGCAGTGTTGGGGTTCGAACGCACGGCTCTAGGGAGCTCGGTTATCGCAAGTCGCAACCCACACTTGGTGGGTAACTATTACAAGAGTATTTATTTGATATATGTATTGCAGATGAGACAAGTTTTAAACGTACACTGAGCAACACAATCCGGTAAAAGCGTTTCGACACAAAGTCTTCGTCAGTATCGGTAAATTACACAAATATTGCAATCTCTGTGTATTTTACCGATACTGACGAAGAGCTTGTGTCGAAGCGCGTTTATCGTTTTTTATTGTTCTTGTATATTTTATGTTTATGCCTCCTCCTCTGTTTTATTTTCACAATTCCCATTCTTTTCCTTCTTCGAAATGTTTTACTCGCAAATTTTGCAACAAGACCTTATGCTCGCCATGTACTGATACGTCTGCAAAAATATTCCTAGTTTGAGACACCAAGAGAGAAGAAACCAATGCCGAACCTTCCATAGCTGTGTCCAGCCAGAGGAAAAGTAGCACTAGCTGTACATACCTTCTGCTTCTGCAGTTGTATCCACCCAGAGAAGGTAAAATTTGGCCAGAGGAGGGGCACCACTAGCCGCACATACCTTCTGCTTCTGCAGCTGTGAGATCTCCTGCCGCTGATGCACGTCCGCTGACGTCACCTTCTCCAGCTGCTGCGTCAACTCCGACAGTCTGTGGGATGGCACAGACAAGAGCTGGTGTGTTTACAGAGGGGCAATCCGTACTGATGCCTCGGGGATCCATAATCAGAGGAACCTAGGTATGTCCAACAACACCAGCTGTTGTATGTCGTCAGTGGACACAAGTACCAGAAGAGAGAAAACATATTATTTTGATAAATTTGCATTGTAACATGTAAGATATGCGTCAACAGGAGCTTTTCAAATTGCTTCAGTTTTGAAATTATTTGCTGCAGGGAAACGAAAATGTATGCAAAAATATGTAGGTACACCAAGTTTGACGTCAATGACGTTAAGCATTTTTAGCTATTGAAAGTGTCTGCCTGGAGACAATGATCCAGTCAATGGCGGATTAAGCTCCTCTGTTCCCTTCCGTATATTCTCACTTTTGCCTTGTCATCTGAGCTTCCAGTTCCTTAATGGCAACTTGCGCTTCCAGCTCCTCGCGGACCTTGACTTGCCTCTGCTCCTCCTGTGGTCAAACAGGTCACAGACACAGTCACAGACACAGTCACAGACACAGTCACAGACACAGTCACAGACACAGTCACAGACACAGTCACAGACACAGTCACAGACACAAGTCACAGACCAGTCACAGACACAGTCACAGACACAGTCAAACACAGTCCACAAGACACAGCACAGACCGCAGTCCACAGACGCAGTCCACAGACGCAGTCACAGACGCAGTCACAGTCACGGATGCTGCTCTGCAAGCTTATAGTAGGAAAGAAGGTACCTACTCCTTAACGTCACGTAAAATAACTCGCGATTTTACCAGTAAATCACTGTTTTGGGTGATTACTAATCGGGTGCATTCTGTATTACATTTGAATGGTCTCCTTTCTGGAATCCGTCAAAAGGGTGTGAAAGTCCTGAGCAATGGATACTTTGTCGTATTAATCAATATCTACGTCAAAATTTGTTGAGGATGGGAGACTTCGCCGGCGTAAATTATGCCGACGAAAAATATACATTGTAGCTTTAAACAATAAGAAAAAATAACATTTTCGGTTGCATATTTTTGCTAATAGTAAAACTACTCAATGTAGCTGTCCAATGTTGAAAGCCCAATCTTAATCGGGGCCGTGGTTTAAAAATATTAACTTCCGAAAAGCGTCACGTACGGCCGTGTCGGGCCGTGTCTGGCCGTGTTGGGCTGGGTCGGGCTGGATCGACTGCAAATTTGTCTGGTATGTTGACGGAGAAAGCTCACAAGCGCTTCGCTCTCACTCGGTTATTGACACAGCCTTGTTATGGTATGACAAAAACGGTTATAATACATTCATTAGTTGTATTTACTGACAACAGGGGGCGGGTCCAGGGGGCAAAATGGTCATGCCACCCAAAGGCACTGAAACTATGATCCCCCCCCCCCCAAGTGGAAAAAATGCTCGGCCTCTGCAAATTTATCGTAAGAATTGCCTTTACATCAGTCAAAATCCAGCTATCTACAATCAAAAACATAAAAATTTAGCGCCGCTTCGCGGCATGACACAAATTTCTAACATGGTATTCTTTACAAATAAGAAACATTGACTCCATTTTTTTCAGCGTTTTTAAGTAATACCTGAATGCGCAATACACATTACATGGGATGCTGGAAATAAAACTGAGATAGATTGTTTGTGTATTGTTAACGGAGCCAGTCTGTCACTCGTATATCGTACCTGCCTGTCGCTGCTGCACTTCTCGGACGCTATCTGTGCATCCATCTCTTCGAACATGTTCTTCATCTGAAGCGGTAAGGAACAGTAATCAGCGGTAATAAGTCAGTTATCGGACGCTATTTGTGCATCCATCTCTTCGAACATGTTCTTCATCTGAAGCGGTAAGGAGCAGTAATCAGCGGTAATACGTGGTATTACGCGGAAATAGGCAAAAATAAGGGTATTATGTTTTTCTTCTATAGCGGTAAAAGCCAAGCATAAATCTCCAATGTAGTCACGGCCAGGGGCGGCGGAATAACGGGGCAGGGGAGCAGCTGTCCCACACACTCTCTTCAAATTTAATTTTGGTGCCATCCCCCCACACACTAGAAGTTTGTAAGAGTACCCCTCGGGAAATATATTGCTTCTCTTGTATTGTCAGAAAAAAATGTCCAAGTGCTTGCATGTGCCCTTTTCAGCCCCGAAGGGCTCTTTGGTCGGTCTCTGTCGTCCCATGAGGGAGTCCTGTCGTCGCTGAGGGAGTCATCTGTCGTCCTGAGGAGTCTCTGTGCGTCCTGAGGGAGGTCCCTCTGTCGTCCGAGGGAGTCCTCTGTCGTCTGAGGGAGGTCCTGCTGTCGTCCTGAAGGGAGTCCCTCTGTCGTCTGAAAGGGAGTCCTCGTCGTCCTTTAGGGAGTCCTCTGTCGTCCTGAGGGAAGTCCTCTGTCGTCCTGAGGGAGTCCTCTGTCTCCTGAGGAGGTCCTCTGTCGTCGCTGAGGGAGTTCCTCTGTCGTCCTGAGGGAGTCCTCTGTCGTCCTGAGGGAGTCCTCTGTCGGTATGGCATAGCCAACATCCGGTTTGAGAGAACCTCGGTCCTGGTGGAAGGGGACCCTGGCGATTGCTTGCCCCCTCCCCAACCAGACAATGCAATCCGCCGCCACTGGGCCCACGGTGACATCGGCTGGTACTAAAACATCTCCATACTACAACATCTACAACATCTCCACCGCAGACATGTCACAGCACTCCAGCAGCAGGTAGCTCATACACGAATCACTAGACAAAATGCCATATTCGCAGTCATGACAACTAAAAGCTTGGGCGATAATTTTATATTGCATTGGCTGGTAACGGGTGAGCGAGCGAGCGAAAACAAAGTATTGAAAAGAAATAAGCTCGAGGTGCCAAATATTTGCTAGCACAACTTGACTGTAAAGATCTAACCAGTATCTCAGTGACTACAATGGAGAGAGATCCACCCGACTCTCTGCAGCTAAAACCAGAAAACAGAGGGGTCATCAGAACCATGCCCCATGTCAAAAAATGACCGACAAAGACATAAAGCTGTGCTCCTTGATTTTAGGAACAATTCAACATAATACACGAATTTCTTTAAAATCAGTTCATAGTACACAAGCCAGAGAAAAATCCGATAAGAGTCTCGCCTGTTTCATTTAAATATGATTTATCCTAAGCCAACATCTTTAACCTCCCCGGATCCTAACTCCTAGATAGATACCTGACTCTGCATTGTCTCCTGCTGCTGCCGCAGCGCCGTCTCCAGCGTCTCCTGCTCGCTCTTGGCGCGTCGCTCTCGGGCGGCCATGTCTGCCAGCAGGCGGCTGAAGGTGCCCAGCAGGGCCGGCTCCGTCTGCTGCTGCTGCTGCTGCTGCTGCTCCTCCTGCTGAAGACGCTGCCACATCTGACGCAGCGCCGCCTCGCTGTAATGACGTCACACAGTGTTGACGTCAGATAGTGATGACGTCAGATAGAGATGACGTCAGATAGTGATGACGTCAGATAGAGATGACGTCAGATAGTGATGACGTCAGACATGAATGATGTTACATAGTGATGACGTCAGACAGGAATGATGTTACATAGTGATGACGATAGACAGTGATGACGTCAGACAGAAATGACGTCAGATAGTGATGGCGTCAGACAGTGATGATATCAGACAGCGATGACGTCAGACAGTCATTACGTCATACATTGATTACCTCATACGGTGATGAAACAAGATGTCCTCTATAAGTGTTGGGCGTCATTCGTTGTTGGGCCGTGGGCGTCATTCGTCATTCGTTTTTGGAATCCCTTGTGTCCTGACCCTGTGTTACCGGTGCTTTATTCACCTTTTTGACCAAAGAAAACTACAAAATGATCTTAGACGTCAAACATGAAATTATGGAATTGAGGTAGTAGCATTAGAGATGCAATGGATTTCA
>VOPJ01004824.1:0-10052 GCA_014673585.1 Semibalanus balanoides
TCTTGAAAAAACATGAGGGGGGTGTTCAAACACCCCCCCAGTGGGGCGCGGGTTAAGCTACTGTTATGGCAAAACAATTATTTAATTTTAATTTAAGAATTAAATAAAATTATTCCTAAATTCAAAGTTGCATGTTTGGAAAAATTATAAATCAAGTACGTTGTGTCGTTCATGAAGGTCATTCTCAGCCTTGTCCTTCGCTATACCATTGTTGACATCAAGTGCGACATTTATGGAGGTGCTGTTACGCATTTGTCCTTGATCAAACGTCCCTGATTGCTCAATGCGATTTGAATACATCGGTTTGTGAAAGGAATAACGAACACTAAAATAGCCGTGATTGGTTTTCACTTGTCAAGTTGATTTTTCTGATTTAATTGCCAACGTTGAATTGTTTGTCGAGTTTTTTGTAATGTTTTTTGCAACGATGATATAAACCATAGTGTAGTTTGCAGCCAGAGACAAAGTTAAATAGGACTTGTAATGCTGAAAATGTATGAAACAATTTCAAAACCAGTACCGCTTGGCCGCCATAGAAAGCCAAGTTAAACTGCGATTTGGTTTTCCTTGTTTATTCAATGACTATCAAATGTATAGGATCACCGGTCATATTATCGAAACAAGCGGGATTCAAACAATACTTTCCACTCCATTGCGTAGGAAAACAATACGGGAAAAGCCCGCAGTTTGACGAGATCCACAAGTACTTGCAAGCAGCTTGCAAGTACCGGTCATTGAAAGCGTGGAACGCTTATCAACTTTAAATTGCAATATCTTTCGAAAGGAAAGCTTGTATGCAAAATGCGATGAATTTACAATATATTTTGGTCTTGTCTGCTGATTTCAAGTGATAACTAAATTTGTGTGGGAAAAGGTGATTATTTCCCTTTAAGAGCAGTTTTATAACACTTCTTAGTTCTTATGATTTAACAAATAAAGTTCAAGGTTAAACAAAGCCAGAGCAACTTAAAAAGGCATATTTGAAGTAATTGGACAACTATATTCAAATACATCGAGAACGAGCAGGAAAAGCATTTAAAGGGAAATAAAGACACTTTCCACAAATATGGAGTAGTTAAGCACTTGAAATGTGAAGAAGCATTCAATTTATAAGTGAATCAAATCACATTTCGCATACAAATGTTCTAAGCCGAAGTTATTTGAGGTTAAAGTTGAAAAGCGTTCCACGCTTCTAACGGTCGATACTCAGCAAGTATTTGGTAACGAGTTCACTCTCTTATCTAAAATTAGCCTGTTCACGCGTTGTTATTTAGCGTGAAGGTCTTTAATGAGCTTACTGCACTCCATCTATTAAGAGCATGTACCCAAGTTTTGTGAACATTCAACAAACATTTGAAAAGGTGCATTATAATCGACAATGGAGTTTGGCCCTTAACACGCGCTCTGGAGAGGGGTATGTTACTAACACGCACTGGAGGTGGGGGGGGGGGCACTTTAGTGCCCCCCGTGAGATCTCCGAAAGTACGATAGCTAGAACGTTCAAACTTACAGGGTAGGTAGGTGCTGTAATGATCTACATTCTCTGAAATTTTGGTGATGTTAGGTCAATATCTTAAAGGTCAAACGAGGTCATGAATGTCAAATCGGGCCAAATGTCACCTTTTTGAGGATTTGACTCTGTACGTCACAGGTCAACTGCAAGTGTCTTAAGTTCCGTTTGGGGATGACAATTGACCACTGGCTACCAAATGGCGTTTGAATCGTCCGATCTGACTGTTTGTTCCGGAGATATCGCTTCGCCGACCTCGATTCTGGCCGCCCATTTTGGAATTTCAAATCCATATAACTCAAAAATTTGCCGACCGATTTCGATTTTTTTACGTCAAACGATCCGCTATTGTGTTGCCATAAATGACTCACAAACATTACCGCCCTGCGCCGCTTCGTTTCTTAGATATTCACGAAAAACATGTGGGGGGCACAAAAGTGCCCCCCTCCAGTGCGCGTGTTAAATGCGTCATATTTATTTTTATCAACACAATACAAAATGACGGGTTTCCTATTAATTTTCAAAACAGGAATTCATTAATTTTCAAAAGAAGAAAGTATGCAATAAATTAAAATGCACTTAACCCGCGCCCCACTGGGGGGGTGTTTGAACACCCCCCTCATGTTTTATCAAGATAACAAAAACGGGGCCGCGTAAGCGCCGCCAAATTTGGCATAAATATTCACTGATTCTTTTCGGACATTTTGGCGAAAATTCAAGTTTCATGTCAGGTCAAGGTCAGGTCAACCAAAGGTCAGGTCAAGTGACCTACCTACAAAATCGTTGCGTCGTGCCATGACTTACAGTTTCTAAAAGGGATTGATATCAAAATTTTTAGGATTACATTAAGTCATTAGTATCTACAAAAATGTTTATCTTGGAATTTTTTGTATCGGTGACCCTAGGTCAGGTCAATTTTGCGATCTCCCATTATAAGTCAATGGAGAAATAATCAAAATGCTTTCTTTGTCGACGATATCAGTTCCATTTCCTTCTGAATGATGTTATCAATATGATATTATGTATGATCCAGTGCAGGTTTTGATCAGGGAACATTACGGGGTATCTGAAGGTCAATCCGAGGTCAGCCAAACACCTTTTCGTCAATAACTCTGGCCATATTAAGATAGAGAACTGCAATTTTACACCAGTGGTGTTTGGTTCTCGTGCAAGAAACCACATCTACCTGATATGCAACATGACCTACTTGGGTCACGAAATTGACCTTAGACCTGAGGTATTTTTTTCAGTTGACGCTAACATAATACAATTATACATATTTAACGCGCCTTGACAAAGACAAACAAGATGGCGTTAACAAGTATTACGTTATCTTTGTTAAGTAAGAAGTTATTCACGAAATATTTTTTGCCAAAATCAGCTTTTTTGACTTTAATGACCTCTAGAGCCCTAAACCTATTGACCTGAGGTCAATTTTGAAGGATTTACATGCGATTTGCAAATTTAATTGGCTAGCGATTATCTTTGACGTTTGTTTCTAGATAGCATAGGTTTCTGAGATATTTGGGGGGTTTCCTGGAGCGATGTCCTAAAACTTGAAAATTTGACCTTCGATTGACCTCTGGTGACCTGGAAGTTTTGGACGTGAGGCGAAAAAAAGTCTGAAATAGTTTCGAAATGATTTGTGATAAACGGTTTCGAACAGTTGGTCCTTTTTTTTGGTCTAACGTGCTATGGGAGCCGAGTTTAGAGGGGGGTGTTCAAACACCCCCCAGTCGGGCGAAGGAAATGCAGAGGCCCAGCCGGGCGCGGGTTAAAACGCATTGTTTGAACTTTTTTCCGTTATCAAACAATAAACATTTGAGAAAAACGTGATGGATTCTGTTGATTAATTTGGCCCCCTACGATGACTTATCTTTTGTTTTTTGTTTGCTTTTTGTTGAGAGTCATTGTTCTCGACGCAGGTTTTCTATTCATGGTGTTATCGCGTCCATCTATTTGGAATTTAACTGAAACGTCACTGAACTAGTTCCAAAGATGCCGCACTTTATTGCAAGAAAGAACAATATTGTCTGTTTTTTTATGAACATCAAGAAGGTACTTGCTTTTATTTCCCCAAACTTCCAACCTTATATTAGGAACGAATTATATTTATTTCTTAAAATTGCATCACATCATTTCCATACTACAACAGTAGCGAAATAAAATGTTGAAAACAAATTAAAATGTCTTTATTTATTCTTAAGTCTCCTAAAATGTACCAAGTACTTCCAAAGTACCGTTGGTTTCATCGTGGAACACTTATCATTTTAAATTGAAATAACTTCGTTTAGTGCAGGGGCCGGCAACCTTTTTAGGGCGCGAGCCCGGATGAGAGATCTGGAAGCAGTCGGCGGGCCGGGCCCGGGGGATAAATCGATACAATTGACAGCAATGACATTTGGGAAATATGACAGCGTAATTAATGCATTTCAAAAGTTGTCTTAACAGCTGAGATGTTTTTGCCGTACCTATGTTCCACATGGTGGAAATATGTAATACCTTCTTAGACAGATTGCGCCAGCAAGGCAAACCTATCTTAAAAGGAATGAAAGCACGTCTCAACTTTATTAGCCGACCAGTGGTGCCATAAAAAAAAAAACACAATATTTGACTTCCGGGATTAAATTTGTGCAGCAGGCAGAAAGTGGAATGAAAACATCACGAATGCACACATACTTTTTGTTAAAACTATTTTCGATTTCTGAAGGCCACCGCGGCCAGAAATACAATGTAAGTTGCCGATACCCACGCCGCGGGCCGGACGTCAGCCGGTCGCGGGCCGGATCTGGCCCGCGGGCCGGAGGTTGCCGACCCCTGGGTTAGAGAAATATAAATACATAATGTGAGAAGATTTACATACAGGTTTGTTTTCTCCACCCATTTCAAGTGCTTTTAAATCGAGAGCTGAGTTCAGCCCCATAAATTGTGTCGGAAAATGATATTATTTTCCTTCCCGGCATTGACTGGGGTCTGAACTGAACACCATTGATTGGGTGGAGGCGTTAAACACCCTCTGGTTATCTTCCAAACCAATTATCACAGCGAGACGTGCAAGGAGGCATTCGAAAGCGCTCATCAAGAAAAATATAAGCATTCCGAAAAATATTAAATTGAGGTCACATGTCAGGTCAGGGTCAGGTCAAAGGTCAAAATCAATGTATTTTTGCTTATGGGCCATACTTTTCATCCAAAGCCTTCGATTACAACTGAGACACAGCGGGGTCTGGTGCTCGACTCAATGTATTAGCATGGCCAGGGTCCCTCGCAGCCGCTCGGTCACGTGACCGGCCCCGCCTCGGGGCACGGTCGGTCGGCTCACCGCGGGTCGGGCGGCGGCCCGTGCGCGGCGGCTAACATTACCACAACAGCCATCATCACCCAAAGTGCTCTTGAACGTATGATACACATCCCGCATGATCGAAAGTGAGATCATTGGAAAAAATCAAAGGTCAAGGTCAGGTCACAAAAGGTTACTATACACAAAATATATATACGAAAGCCATGCAACACATGTTTTATGGATCATTTTACGCATGTAAAGCGATAGTGATACTAATTTGAACACCAAACTTCATGTATATGAAGAAAGTTTCAAACTAAGGTCAAGGTAAGGTCAACCAATTTAAAATTTTAAAATAGATAAATATATACAAAAACGCATGTTTCTAGACCAGTTTTGTCTCCGAAATACAGTGCTGTCATTTATTTTTCTGTATCTTGTCAATACAAGCAAAGAACGCAATTTTAAAATATGAGGTCATGAGCTACCAGCACTGCAAATGCGATCACTCAGTCAAAAATTATATCATCTTTAATTTGGTATGGTAGTTTTTTGCATATGCTCTGTCATACCTTCCGTTTTTAATATCTTTGAAAATTTTGATTTTGTAGTCATTTAAAAAAAAATGAGTTCAAAACCAAAAATTCAGCAAATCAGATATAGCCATTGTGTAGCTCTTATTACTTGAAATCTGTATCTGCTTTTGGGTTGCATTTTGCTGATTATATTGCCTTTTACGGTCTGTTAAAGTTAAGGTGGTTTATGTGTAAAAACCGTGTGTAGTGATCAGACTTGTGATTGATTCAAATTTTAATGAATGATTCAATCATGATTCACCGGCAAAAATGAATGGATTCAATCATGATTCAATCACAACGTACCACCGATGAATCATTCACAGTGATCACAGGCTTAATGTGATTCAATCATGAAGATTCATTCAATGAATGATTCATGAATTATTCAATCAAAATTATTAGCAATGCGTATAAGTGCAAATAACAGTGCATATATTCGGAATGACGGTGTTTACAGACCAAATGAAGGTGCTGAAAGTGTTCTTGACATGTGTTTGCTCAGTTTGATTTCCTATTATTAGACTTGTATAGTTTCTGCTGTCCCCCCAAACAAATAATTATTCATTGTGTTATGAATGATTCAATCACCCTATTTTCTTTGAATGAATTATTCAATCAATGATTCATTGAATCATTCATGAGGAGGTGAATAGATTCATTAATGATTCACGTAAAATAAGAATGATTCAATCAGAGTCAATCACAAGTCTGGTAGTGATGCCACTAAATTCGCTATATCTCACAAATCGACGAAATCGCTTCATTTTTACACAGTATAGGTGAGATTGATGTAAAATAAAGTACCTGACGTTTCACGTTGATAGCACTTATCATTTTCGAGTTGTAATGAAGAAAACAATAAGGGGCGTTAAACGTCCCCCACCAGCATGCGCAAGGGGGGCTAAATCAACCCACCCTCCGGTCTTTCAAGGAGAGCGGAAAATGGTGAGGCGCAGCGCCGCCGTTTTTTGCATACCCGTTTTTTTTTTTTTTTTTTGTTTTTATTATTTAAATTTTATAAATTTAGTCCGAATGTTTTGTATGGATGGATTTCCGAGGTCAGGACCCACGCTAGCAGAGCCGTTGCGTAGGCGCCTGACCACCACCCGATCGTAAACAATTCCTGTTGGTCGGCAGAATTTAGACGAAAGTTTTTACGTCCCGACATACCTGGACACGGTCCCGCCCGCTCACTGACCTCACCTGACCTTCAGTGCGACTGCTGCCACCGGCCGCAGGCCCATCCAGTCAGGAGCAAATAGCGAGCGGCCGAAGCGAACTCGAACCGGGCTGCCACTACCGGGATAGGTCAGAAGCCCAGCGCTCTCCCGACTGAGCTACAGGGGCGGACAAAAGCTACAGGGGCGGACTTAAAAATTTAAAAATGAACTAACCACATTAAGTGAAATTATTGGCCAACGGTCATCTCAGGTCAGGTCACCAGACCAGGTCACGTGACAGACAGACAGACGTGATATCTGTCTGTCTGTCTGTCTGTTTGTGTGTGTGTGTGTATGTGTGTGTGCGTGTGTGAGTGCAGTGCACACACACACACACGCATGCACACTGCATGCACGCATGCACACGCATGTACGCATGCACACGCATGCACGCATGCACACGCACGTGCACACTGTGCACGCGCGCGTATTTAACTGTTGAAGCGTTTCGTTTGACAGGCCAGCCACCATTACGCCGTAAGAAGACCTGTGTCTGTGTGTGGACAGGTTTGTTTTCACTACTGCGCAGGAAAAAGTGCGTAGTGTGAAAAGTGCGTAAAAGTGCGCAACGCAACATTTCAGTGTTATATAAGTGTGCTATTTGTCGTAGAAGGCACGTCGAGATCTAAGGTCCAACCAGTCTTCTTTAAACTTTTTTTAACACGCGCCCTGGAGGGCCTCTGATAATTATACGACATGAAAGGAGCGGACTTCGACCCCCTAAGATATAAAAAACGCATTGAAGCGACAAGCGGGAAGCGGTGTTATATAGCTAGAGACAAGCTCAATCGAAAGCATACAATTTTTGTTAAGGTCAGTTCAATTTAGATGTCGCCAGAGGTCATCGAAGGTCAGATTTCCCAGATTTAGGACTTCTTCTCAGAAATCTCCAAATATCTCGGGAACTATGATGGACAGGAACGAGCAGAAAGCAGCAATCAAAGGCTCTTAAACTATGCAATCGCGACTGCGTCTTCAAATTTGAGCTCCGGTCAAAAGTTAAGGCTCCAGAGAACATCAAATGTCAACAAGGTGCTTACCCTAGCAGCACACAGCACTGTCACGACGTCGTGGCAACGTTTTCACGACGTCATTACGTTATATGAACGTTATCATAACGCTGTCAACGTTGTCATGACGTTTAGATAACGTTATATGTGCTACTAAGGCTTTTTGTCATTTTTGTTTCTTTCGCAAAATTAATTAGGCAATACATTTTACGCCATCATGGTTGTCTCGTCAAGGCGTTTCGAATGACATTTATGTTGACCAGCTTAGGTCAACTTGTAAAATTTGACCTCAGATCAATATCAAGTGCTGATCCAAGTATGTCATGCTGCATTTTGGGAGAGGTGTCTCGACGAGACAAACATATCGGTGTTTGTCTTCTTCACTTCTTTACCTGGACTCTGTCGAGAGTTACTGACGCAAAGCGTTGTTAACCTCGGATTAGTTCAGCTGCCCACTAGGCGTCACTGAGCAAAAATTGCACTTGTATCATCAATAATATGCTGATACAAGTAAAACGCATGTATACAAGTATCAAAGCATGAGCCAGGAGAAATGGGATTGATGTCTTACATACCCTCTGAAAATGAAGCATTGGAATATTTTCGAGTTACATATAATGGGGAGGTCACGAAAGTGACCCGGCACACGAATTTGAGATACTTTTGACCTCATGAAATCATGTAAGTTTGAAACCGATCGGTCAACAACTATGGATGTGGTAGGACCGCATTTTTTTAGGTGGGTTCATCACGTGAACTCGTCTGGTGACCTTACCTGAAATGACCCGAGTTCAATAAATACACATGAAGTGGTTAGTTGATTTACAAACAGATATGCCAAAAAAGGCGCCACGCAGCATCACTGTTTTTTTTTGTGCTATCCTCGAAAATCCTTAGGAGCGGGTGGATTTTGCCGCCGCCCCCCCCCCCCCTCCAGGGCGCGTGTTAATCTCTCGATGTTGCAGTTAACCTTGAGTCTTCATTATCGCTCGTTGGAATATGTGTAACCTGGGTTGGTCCCTGAAAATATCCAATCAATGTATGGATTAATTATGCAGAATAATGCATTTACAATAAAGTACCATTATTCGTCTAATAATTGTGCGGTGTGAATACACAATATGAAAAAACTTTTGCAACATATTGAGAAAATAAACGTGTTTATGCTCCTCTTTATATACTCGACACCCGCTAACACACTCAGATCCTTTCTAAGCCCTGGGGCATTCCACGACATTTCGACAATTTTTATCCCAAATTACACCCTCATCTCTCACTGTTTGTTCAAAATTGGTGTATACTGTATAGGGTCATCTTAGGTCCTGAATTCAGCTGTATAAATATTAGCTTGATCTGACCTAAGGTTATCGAGTTATAGCCTCGGGCATTTCACAGGGTCACGTTGCAGAGGTATTTTTGGAGGCCGAAAGAGTGTATTTGACTTACCCAAATGTCAAAATACTTGTATGGCTGAAGTTCAAAATATAACGAAGTTTTTTGCTGAGTTTTGTTTGCGTGACCTTGAATGACCTTGACCACGTGACTTTGTTACCTGTTTTTTCGGTGACTCGTGTGACCTCGGGTACAACCTCTTGTTTGCACTTTTTTCACCTATCAAATACTTGTTAATGTGCCTTGCTAACAATCGCCAACAAATAAAGTGCGGGTTATTCTCTAATTTCCATATTTTCCATCTATTATCGTAGCGTTGTTTTCGAAATACCCCAAGGGGAGGGGTTAACAGGGCAAATTCCTATCTGCGCAAGCTATGGAACGGATTTTAATGGGTCTTCACCATTTTATCTGGGCGTGGTCTAAAATGGTGCGATACAATTGTATATCTTTTGGCTCCTAATCGTGAGTGGCACCAAATTGGACCAAAACCACTCAAACCACCAAAAACCGTTGCAGACGACATCATGCTCCGAACCTATGGGAATGATTTTGGCAGTATCTTCACCATTCGATCCAGCGTGGTTCAAAAGGTTGTGGGTAAGAGTTTTATCTACCTTGGTTTAATCTAACTGGACAAAATTAGACCAAAAAAGTCAAAAATCGTTGCAGACGACGTCATTTTCAGACCCTATCAAACTGATTTGGACCAGATCTTTACCATTCGATCCGCCTTGATCCAAACAGTGCCGTGTTAATTTTGACCAAGTTTGGTTCAATCCCGCGCCCCACTGGGCCTCTGCATTTCCTTCGCTCGACTGGGGGGTTGAACACCCCCCCGTCCTCTAACTCGGCTCCCATTGGACGTAGACCAAAACAAAAAACACTTTTCGAACCGCTATCAAAAATAATTTCGAAACTATTTCAGGCTTTTTTTCGCTCACGTCAAAACTCAGGTCACCATAGATCATCGAAGGTCAAATTTTCCAGTTCTGGACATCGCTCCAGAAACCCCCAAATATCTCGGAAACTATGCTATCTAGAAACAAACGTAAAAAA
>VOPJ01004827.1:0-18103 GCA_014673585.1 Semibalanus balanoides
GGACGGAAGGCACCGGCGCTGCTGTGAAAATCGACGTGGGCGTGGCATCGGGTGCGCCACCATTTTTCAGTGCTAAATCCACAGTCACTTCACTTTCACAGTCGCACTGTTCAGATCACGTCGGGGTCACCAATATGGCAGTTGGCATGTATGCCATCGATCGTTAGAATAGAAATCACATTTGTAGTTCAGAAGGATTTATTTAAAAGTGAAGAGCGACACGTCCAGTCGGGCGAGAGGGTGAGCGAGAGAAGAGCAGGGCGTTGGCCAGCAAAAAACACATAGCCGTCGCGTCGTGGCCGACGTTGGGCGCGATAACATTTGCGCAACGGCCGATAGGCTGGCCACTGCCGTCGCAGTAGGGGCGGGCCACCACACTGGGGCGGAGCACCCACACTGTTACATTAAATGTGCAGCTCTCCCACTGCGTCTCGGCTCGTGAGGCCGCGACTAGCGGCCTCTAGGCGCGTTGCGCATGCGTAATACGACCGGCTCGGATGGCTCAGATTCGCATGCTGCCCGTGAGCCGCCAACCCAGGCCAGGCGGTGCGGTGGCGCCAGGCGAGACTACGGGCAGCTGCAGTCAGCAGTCCTATACCCACCGGTGTCGATTTGTATATTTTAGGGGGCTGGTAGCCCCAAGGGGGGAGCACCCCAATGATTTCAAATTTTTTAACATTAGGCCTATGGCGTTTAATGGTACAAAAATTAAATTAGTATCTATAAAGTAAGCATTGGGCCCCCCAATCATTTGCAGAAAAGGACGCCCCTCTCCTACCCCTTGCAACTTCTGAACTTGGGGTTTGGGCCTCAGGTACTTGGATGACCACGAGCCGCCACTGGTCACCAGTCACCACTGACCACTGTGTTTGTTTCATGATTATGGCGGGGCCATATACAAAAATTGGCATAGCTGTTTAGTGGTGACTGGTGAGCATCGTTCCTAAGAAATGCAGTTCCGTCCGTTACACATTACTCCGTTACTCATAAAAGTAGTTCCGTTACTCGTTACTCCGTTGGTTTGTGACAGGGGCGGATTTAGGGGGCCGCAGGGACCGCGGTCCCCCCCCCCCCAGAACGCCAGAAGGGCGCCCCATGGGCTGTCCGTCGCCAGACGCCTGGCGATGGATAGCCCGTGAGCACTCAGCGTTCCTATTATGACTACAGTCCACAGGGCGCCCCTCAGATCACTTTGGCGACCCTATATCAGAATTACAGAGAGCCCCTCAAACCACTCAGTGCCCCTTTGGTGCCCTTGGATCGTTAAAAGGCAGGCACATAGCCGAGGGGGCGGCGGAGGCGCCCCCCCCCTGAGGCTTGGTCGGGCCCTTTCGGGCGCGCGCAGCTCGCCGAAAAGAGCCGACGAGGGTATCATGGATCTAAGTCCTTCGCAAAGCGTGAATCTTTTAAGAGTTAAAGAGCACTTCCGGTGGTCTTTAGGGCCATGCAGGGCCCTCCTGAAGACCAAAGGGCCCTTGGAACGTTCACAAGAAGGGGGGGGGCCCCCCCCCCCCCTAATTGGGGGGCCCATTGGGGGGTCAGAGGGCCCCTGGGACAAGCCAAAAAGGCCCCTGAGCGGGGCAAAGGGCCCCCTGAAACACATTTCGAATGGACCCCTAGCCAGCACAGAGGGCCCCATGGGAAGGTACCGGAGGGGACCCCTGGCAGGTCGTATGGCCCCTGGGCAGGTCGGAGGGACCCAATGTAGAGGTTAGAAAGGCCCCGAGTGGTGTTTAGAGAGCCTCCTGAACACGGTCGAATGAGCCCCTAGCCAGCACAGACGGACCCTGGCAGGTTGAAGGGCCCTGGGTAGGTCGGAGGGGACCCCTGAGTGGTCGGAGGGGCCTGAGCATGTCTGTTAGGGCAAAAAACAGGACAGCGCAGTCTCACTTTAGGTCGAAAGGGCCCCTGAGCAGCTGAAAGACCCTTTACCAGAACCAGAGGGCCCCTGAGAAGTTAAAGGATTTCCCTGTGCAGGTCAGAGGGGTCCCGCTGAACAGCAGAAAGACTCTGGTGGGTCAGTCAAAAAGGGCCCATTGAACATGCCAAATTGGCTCCTCACGATACGAAGGGAGGCAGACTTTTTTATTCGTTTCTACTGGCCCTTTAACGCTCGGGAATAAGCCCCTTCGCGAGCCCCCCCCCTCCCGGGAGAAATCCTGGCTACGTGCTTGGTAGAGACCCTTTTGAGGCGCCGACCCGGACGAAATCCTGGCTACTGTCAATGCTCGGGAATGAGCCCTCTCGAGGCGCCCCCCGCCGGGCGAAATTCTGGCTATGTGCATGCTTACAAACTTTTTAGGCCGCCCCCCGGACGAAATCCTGGCTACGTGCCTGTTTCATGGGCCTCTTTGAGGGTCCTGAGGTCCTGGTCCAATCCATCTCATCAAAAATTGAAGTTTTTTTCTTCAAAATCACAAAAACAAAAAAATAATGGTACAAAATCACAAATTAAATTGGCCGAAATCCGTAAAGTTTTTCATATCCCGCTCCTTTTTGGGGGGCTTTTAAACGCTCGGGAAGGGCCCTTTTGAGGCGCCGCACCCCCCTGGACGAAATCCAGGCTACGTGCCTGTTAAAAGGTGCCCCTAAATTAGCCAGCGTCCCCTAAAAATCCTGGATTCGCTCTAGGCTTGTGACAAATTTAATGCAAGTTAGGTACTTAAGTTCGTTATCCCGTTACTTTATTAACCCTCGCCCTAAGTGGGCGTCATTTTGACTTACATAATAAGGTTTTTCTAGAATAGCTGGAAAACGGCAGCGCGTAGTGCAGCCAAATTTTGTACAGCATATTCGAGCATCAATTCCTCACAATTTGTGACAGTTTCGACGCCAGGTCATGGGCTCCGCCAGCGGGGGGGGGACGGGGAATGTCCCCCCAACTTCAAGTTGTGGACAGAGTGTCTTTTGTCCCCCCCCAACTTTGAGACATGACAGTAACTTATATTGCAAGCACCTCAAACAACAGTTGCACACTACCGTTACTTAGCGTCTTCAACGGTAAGAATTCCAGTTATCCAGGGAATTAAATCAAAAATTGTTGCGCCGCTCCGCGGAGCAAAATGAAACTTGAAATTTACATTGTATTCGGGCTGAACACAATTATCAATTCGCACCGTTCGCAAAGCGCATTACCTAACTGTGTTATGTTTGTTTATATTTTAATACTTTTCTACACCATGTGCAAAAAAAAGTTAGCTTCTATCACTTTTGTTTACGCAAGTGTTACCCGCACTCCACGTTTTTGTTAGTGTTTGAGCATCCCCTACGTTTTATCGATTACAAAAAAAAAATGCGGCGGACTAGCCGCAGCAAATTTAGTCAAGCTTATCATTGATCCTTTCAATACATTGTTACAATTTTAGTTTCGTGTCGGATCAGATCAGGTCAAGTGACCCCACCTCCAAAAATGTTAACGGTCGTGCCATGACCACAATGAGAGATCGATATTAAACTTTTAGGATTGCATCATCATTTTGCAGGTACAAATGGTTAAAATCCATCCATCCATTTGTACCGGCAAAATGATGATCTCGGAATTCGGATATTGGTGACCTGAGGTCGGGTCAATTTCGTGACCTCTCCATTATAAGTAAATGAAGAAATATTCCCAATGCTTCTTATTCAAGGATATCAGTCCATATTTCTTCTGGAAATGTTATAAAGGATATACTTGATGATCCAAGCGCAGGTTTTGTCAGTACCCAAACGGTTTTATCTGAGTTCATCCGAGGTCACAACACTTTTTTCGTCAAATAACTCTCGACATTAATGAAGATATATAAGTTAAAAATTTCAGCAGCGTGTCCTCGATCGTCGGAGACACGTCTCTTAATATGCAGCCTGACTACATGGGTCACCACTTGACCTTGACCAGAGGTCAATTTTCAAGTTGACCTAACATGATCAAAATGGATGTGTTTCACTGCGCCTTGACGAGACAATCACGATGGCGTAAACATTGTTGTGTTATTTTTGTTAGGTAAAAAGTTATTGGCGAAACACATTTTGCTGCACAAAACAGCACTTTTTATTTAAATTTTAAATTTATACTTGTATTATCTTTAGAACCTAAACTATTGAACTGAGCAAAATTTGAGAAAATTAAGTTGATTTCATATTTCAAGAGCTTCCATTTTTTCCGTTTGATCCTATGTAGCATATTTTCGAAGACCTATGGGGGTTTCTGGACCGAATTCCTTTAACTGGAAAATTTGACCTTTGATGACTTCTTGCCTCACTCACAATTTTGACCTGAGCGAAAAAAATCCAAATATTAATACACGATTTTTGACGACGTTTCGAACATTGTTTTTGGTTTTGATCTACTTTCCATAGGAGCCGATTTAGAAAGGGGGGACGTTCAAACACATATCCGCCCCTTTACTCCCAGTAGTGCGTGGAAAATCCCGAGGCCCAGTAGGGCGTGGGTTAAACAACAAATTAAAAAAGAGGTCATAGAGAAAAAGTGCATATACAGGGCATGAGATTCAAAATTTCGCGCCGCTCCACGGCGCAATTCCACGAATTACTGGGAGTGTATTTTTTGTCCTCTCCCGTTATTTGGTAATATCTCCTAAGCCAAAAGCAGTATCGTCACCAAACTTTTACTTCTTGACATTTTTTTTTTTTTTTTTTCCCCCAAAATTTTTTGAAACGGGCCCAGTTAGCCAAAAGGAAAGACGCTGAGTTATAATAGGTCAACCCCGGAAACAACAACGTTTGAGTGAAGGTCAAGTTCTTAGCGGTTTCTTGTTACAAAATAAAGGTTTGCGGAAAACGCAGGTAAAAAACAATTTTGTTTAATATAAATTAAATTGGTAGTAGATATCAAATGACTGTACTAGACTCGGCTTCCCCCAAACTGCAATCCTCCGGATTTTTGAGTTTTATTGAATTTAACATTTAGTTGAAATCAAAAGTTAAAAAAATCGAAACAAGTCAAATTATCACACAATTGGAAGAAAAAGATGAAAATGTGTCATGTGAAATTGTTTGTACAAATTTTAAGTCGATTGTCAAAAAAACTGACTTAAGACCTTTCAAAGTAAAAATCGAAACACATCTACAACATTTTTACCCATGCATAATTTTTTTGTTTTGTTTTTTACTTGTTATTGTTAGGAAGAAATGATGTGCTAACGTCATTTTTGCGACTAACGAACAAACAAACATGTTGTTACAACGCCCATGGGCCGTAATCTGCAGTTAAACTCGTGACTTCGGATGAACTTGATTCTACTTTAGATCATCAACAGCTTAAGAATGGTACTTAAGAATGTCAGACACACGAAAGCATTACGATTTACCAACTGCTTAATTGTTTAAAACCTCGCCAGTGTAGGAGGTGATGCCCACCCTTGGCTTTACGACATAAACTCACGTAAACGTCAACGACACAATGAAAACTTTCGTATTCTACTTTGCCTTCAATTTGAAAATGTACTCTGCAAATTTCGAATTCTTTAAACTCAGACATGGACATTGAACCTGTTTCTCAGGTCGTGTTTTGCGGAAATTGGCGGTCCCGTAGTAACATCCTTGAAACATTGTGCAGTTCCCGAGTGTTTGTTCGCTTATATTCAAAGGTGTTTCTACGGTGACAGTTGTGCGCTTCTGGCAGAGATTGCGATTCGATTACCTTTTCAGAGGTCAACGGAGGTCACTGACCTCCGATGACCTCAGATGCCTTTTTTCGTCTTCTGTCAGTTTATAGTGCAGTTTGTGACGCTGATTTCGATTCTGGGATTCATATAACATGATTATATGTTCCACTGGGGTCATGCTCTGCCAAAGGTCAACCGAGGTCACTGACCTCAGATGACCTGACATTAAATTTTTTAATTTTTATTTTTTTGGGGTTATTTTGTGATGCTGATATCAATTTTGGCGTCTGTTTAGCATTCGTTGATGTTCTTTTACGATTTGAGCTCTATAAGTCCTCCTTTTACATATTTACGATTTTACGACATTTTGGCTTTGACATGACCTCAGAGGTCACCTAAAATGACCCAGGACCATGGGTGGAACTTTATATCTCTTGGGGAGGACCCGAGCCCCCCCCCCAGTGATTTAAAATGTTAACATTAGGCCTATGGCGTTGCATGGTAAGAAATGAGTTAAAATCGATAAAATTAACATTAGGGCCCCCCGGGCGATTTCATAAAGTTCCGCTTGTGCCCAGGACCTTAAAATCAGATGTCAATGGCTTCCTCTCGTCACAAGCAACACGCTCGTTTTTATCGAAGCTCTAGCTCAATTAGGAGGCCAAACGCAAGAAGGGTCGTTACCCCCCCCCCCTACACGGTCGTCGTCACGCAGTGATCTTGCCTACAGCGAGGGTAATATCGCACAAAACAATGCCATTCCATCGAGACAGTATGACACGATCAAACATTTGTTATTTGACGTTGCACTCTCACTCACCACTCTCTCACTCTCTCTACACACATTTTCCAGGGCTTTCGAATTCAGTTTGTATGTTTTTTAAAGATCAGTTCAGTAGTTCCGGAGATCCGAGGGGGCGCTCGGGAAGGGACCCTTTTGAGGCGCCACCCCCTCACCGGACGAAATCCTGACTATGTGCCTGGTTCATTCGCCTCTCTGAGGGTCTTGAGGGTCCTGGTCTAGTCCAGCTCAATACAAGTTTCAAAAGGGGATCTCGCAAAATAAAGTGGCCCAAATCCGCATACTTGTTCATATTCAGGGGCAAAAATTTGGGGACCCCATAACTGGTTTACCCATCCCCTTTCTGAAGAGTTGGCTGCGCGCCTGCTCAGCCCTATATCTCGTTGACCTCATGAGTCCACGTCCCCCCCAACTTAAAACCCGTGGCGGAGCCCTTGCGCCAGGTCATTTCAGGTCAGGTCACCAGGTCACGGTCAAGTGACCTTGCCTCACAAAATGTTTGTGATCGTGTCAAAGCCACAGTCTTTCTTCGAGAGATTATAATTATTTATGTGATTTCATAAGTCATAAGTACCTACAATTAATATGTCTCGGATTTGTGCATTGGTGACCTATAAGGGATCTGCTCAATTGTCTTACCTCCCCTGTATAGGTGTGTCATCGAGGGCGGGTTATTTTCGTAGTTTCAATTTGCACAATGATTGTCCATGGCAGGGGCGGATCCAAAGGGGGGCCAATCCGGCCATGCCACCCCCCCCCCCAAAGCGAAAAAGGGTGGGGCCAACATATCTTTGCCCCCCCCAAAGGATATCATGTGAATACCAACATATTTAATACGTACTGTTGTTGTAGTACTATTTCGGTATATTAACATGGTGAGTCTGGTACTCGAGGAAAGATAACAATTTATCGTTAATAATAGCTTGAAGCATAAAAAATCCAGCTATTCACAATACAAAACTGGAAAAAATGGCGCGCCGCTTCGCGGCATCACACAAGTTTTCGGAATTGCTTACACAAATTAGGAAAAATGGAAAAAATTAATTCAATTAAGATGTATGGCAGAGCTCTCCCTTGACGGTAATCTGGCCCAGGATCCACTTCATACAATATTAACCCTAGCCTTTACCGTTTCCACCTTCGCCGTAGGGGGGGTGGGCTGGACAGGATTCTCTGTTAACTTCCAAAACCAAGCACCATAGAGCAACGCGGTAAGAACCAGCATGTTGCCTGTCATGTGAGGAATCTAACGGTATGCGATTTTTTAGGTTTCAGGTCATTGAGTGAACTTCCAGGTCAAGTGAATGACCTCGACCCGATCACGTCAAGAATANATTCGTCATAAAGCAAAATATAAACAAGAGGGGATTGCAAACGGGAGGGCATTGTGATCGGGAGGGCATTGCGATAGAGAGGGCAGCTTGTGATGGGGAAACGACAGGTCACCCTTTGAGTACGCAGTTATGGTCTACCTTGCAATCAGAGGGTCTCGCTCCGGCACCTTCAGTATTACAAAAGAGGGTCCCATCAAATACCAGCCTCTGATTGGTCGTGACGTCAGATGTACATGGCTTTTGCCATCTGGCATGATCATCGTGTAAAATCCAATTAATAACCCCCCTTTATCTTAAAAAAAAACTTAAAGAGATACGAAGACAAACTGAACCACATTCGATATCCCTCTTCATGTCAATTTGATCTTTTTTGCTGAGGCCAATATTGGTCCGCCCGGGCGGCCCGTGTAGCTCAGTCGGGAGAGCGCTGGACTCATTGACATCGCTAGGCGACGCTAGCGCCGCGGCGGAGAGGACGTCAGAGGGGCAAGAGTTTGCGCTGTACCTAATTATTTTCCTTTGGCGGAGGGGCGATATTTGTCGGCCTGTAACTAAAAAACCACGTGAGTTAGCGCATTGGAAAAGACTTTAGGATGTAGAGATACTCGTGATGAATAACATGGCACAACAATATTCAACCTGAAAGTTGAGGCCAATCAGGCACGTAGCCAAGGGGGGGGCGGAGGCGTCGCCCCCCCCCCCCCCCCCTGGAAACCTGGCGGTCCCTTTTCGGCGCGCTGCGCGCGCCGAAATGGGCTGACTTGACCGCGCGATGCGCGGTATCATGGATCTAAGTCCTCGCGATGCGTGGTCTTTAAACTGCATTTCAGTGGTTATTTAGGGCCATCAGGGCCCACTCTGAAAGACCAAAGGGCCCTTGGACATTCACAAGAGCCCAATGCATGTCAGAGGGGCCCCTGGACAAGCCAAAAAGGCCCCCGAGCGGGTCAAAGGGCCCCCTGAACACATAGAATGGGCCCCTAGACAGCACAGAGGGCCCGTGGGAAGGTCTCGAACGGCCTAGGGAGGTCGAAAAGGCCTCTGAGCGGTTCAGAAGGGCCTGAAGTGGGAATGGGCCCCTACCAGCACAAAGGGCCATGGAAGGTCGAAGGAGCACTGGCAGGTCGGAGGGCCCCTTGGAGGTCCGGAAAGGGCCCCTGAAGCGGTCAGAGGGCCCCCTGAACACATCGAATGGGTCCCTAAGACAGCACAGAGGGCCCCTGGAAAGTCGGAGGGACCCCTGGGAAGGTCGTATGGGCCCTGGGCAGGTCCGAGGGCTCCAATGAGAGGTTCGAGAGGGCCCCTGACGGGTTAGAGGTCCTGAACACTGTCGAATGAGCCCCTAGCCAAGCACAGAGGGCCCTGGCCAGGTTGAAGGGCCCTGTGTAGGTCGGAGGGCCGCCCGAGCGGGTCGGAGTGGCTCTGAG
Source organism: Semibalanus balanoides (assembly GCA_014673585.1). NCBI lineage: Eukaryota > Metazoa > Arthropoda > Thecostraca > Balanomorpha > Balanidae > Semibalanus > Semibalanus balanoides. The sequence continues at coordinate 9,170 of VOPJ01004827.1, forward strand.
CATATCGGTAGGTACGGCAAAAACACAGCCAGCGCAGTTTCTTTACAGGTTGAAAAGGGCCCCTGAGCAGGCTGGAAGACCCTTAGCAGACCAGAGGGCCCCATGAGAAGTTGAAAGGGCCCCTGTGCAGGTCAGAGGGTCCCCTGAACAGACAGAAAGGACCATGTGCGGGTCAGAAGGGCCCACGAACATGCCGAATGGACTCCTCACGAGTATGGAAGGAGCAGATATTTTTTATCCGTTCTACTGGCCCTTTCAACGCTTGGGAATAGCCCCTCTCGAGGAGCCCCCTCCCTGGGCGAAATCCTGGCTACGTGCTTAGTCAGAGACCCTTTTGAGGCGCCGACCGCGGACGAAATCCTGGTTACTTTCAACGCTCGGAATGGGCCCTCTCGAGGCACCCCCCCCCCCTCCTCCCTGGGCGAAATCCTGGCTACGCGCTTGTTACAGGCCCTTTTGAGGCGCCCCCGGACGAAATCCCTGGCTACGTGCCTGTTTAGTGTTTAATGGGATCTCTTTGAGGGTCCTGAGGTTTCCTGGGTCCAATCCAATCTCATCAAAGTTGTTTTGTTTTTTCTTCAAAATCCAAAAAAATCACAAAATTAAGTGGCCGAAATCCGTAGAGTTTTAATATCGCGTTCTTTTTTTTTTTTTTTTTGGGGGGGGGGGCTTTCAACGCTCGGGAGGGCCTTTGAGGCGCCGCCCCCCCCCCCCCACGGACGAAATCCTGGCTACGTGCCTGAGGCCAAATATTGGTCAAATAAATCGCCCGATCCGCCATAGGAAAAGCATTGCCGCGGTAACTCCTTTCCTCCCGCTGCGGCGCTGGTGTCGCCTCAAGCGGGGACGGCTGCCGGGCGGCGCAGCAGCTGGAGTAGTTCGTCTATACCTATAGAGGTCAAATGGCTGGAACTACAGATCTGACGCCACCCTGGCAAGATGGGTTCGAGCCGCTTTGGCGCTCGCTGTTTGCTTCTGGCGGGGATGACCCTGCGGCTGGTGGCAGCAGCGGCGTCAAGGTCAGAGGAAAGCCCAGCGAGCCGGGTGGACTGTCCTCAGTCCGTTAGGGACGTTAAACTTTTCGTCTCTACATTCTGCCGGTGACTGGAATTGCGTGATCGGATGGTGGAGTCAGGGCCTGCGCAACAAGCTTAGCTTAGCGTGGGTCCTGATCTCGGGAATCTATCCCATCAAAACATTCGGACTAAATGTATAAAAAAATAAAATATTGAGATCACCAGAGGTCATCAAAGGTTAAAAGTCCAAGTAAAAGACTTGGCTCAAGAAACCCCCAAATATCTTGAACACTATAAGAGCTAAGTAGCAAACAGAAAGTACGATCGAAAGCTTTTTAAGATACAAATCGCTACAGTATGTCCAATGGGCTTGTAAATCCATAACTTTGGCCCCAGAGGTCACCGAAGATCAGGAGGGCATTTTTCAAAATGTATGTCATAAATAACTTTGTATTGAATAAACATATAGGAGTAGTTTTAACACCATCGTGCTTTATCGTGAATGTGACTTGAAGAAAACATAGGTACAAGTGGTGACCTGGTTAGGTCAACTTCAAAATTTTACCTCAGGTCAAGGTCATTTGGTGACCCATGTAGGTAGGGGCGTCGCCACGATATTTTGAGTGTGTGTGTGGGGGGGATGGACACTGGTGGATCTAGCCGTCGGTTCGGGGGCAACTTTTTGGGCAAAAAGGTATCCCATTTTTTCTCCCTGAATATGGGCAGGTCATCTTTTTTTGGTATTATAGCTTTAAAAGCATAAAAAACGCAAAAGCGCAACATTTTATAGCATACATTGCTACGGAATATACACATATAAGCAATAATAACGTTCAAGGGCGGATCCAGGGGGGGGGGGGCAAAGGGGCCATGCCCCCCCCAACACCAAAATCGGCGCAAATTTGACACATTTGTCCTGAGTTTGTGTTAAAACTAGCAACTTTTACTAGAGAAAGTTTTTTTAAATCAGTTATTGATGCATAAGCGGCGAAAATCCGATGAGTTTTGCAGAACATTAATGCGATAATTTTTGGGATTTGCCCCCCCCCAAACTGTCAAAATAACACTTTCTGGATCCGCCAGTGATAACGTTTATCTCAAACCGACTCGTGGGAGTGTCGCCGAAGTTTAAGTGGGGGTCAGCTGAAATGACGAAAAAATACTTCTTTGCAGAATTTCAATATGAATTCCCATGTAACAGTAGGTACCTACTTAAATTATTTAGCGCCGCGAAGCGGCGCGAAATTTTTACGAGTTTGCCTGTTAAAACCCAGAAATATAGACGGTGGGCCTCCGGCCTTGTAGAGGATAAGTGGCTAAGACAAATTTGTATAAGCGATTGCGAAACTTGCCGCAAGGCGGCGTGAAATTTTCCAGTTTGTTTTACTGCGGATAGCTGGATTTTGACTGCTGCAAAGGCATTTCGACGTTAAATTGTTATTTTTCTTGATCAATTGTTAACTTTTACAGTTTTCTCCTAACTCAAAGCCATGATACATGATCAAGGACGCAGGAACCGGGGGGGGGGGGCAGAGGGGGCAGCGGCCCCCCAACATTTTTTCGCGGGGGGGCGTCGCCCCCTCAACTTTTCTGAGGATCGATTTTTCTGTTTACGGTTTTCTGATGAACAAGATCGTTGAAAGAGTAATCCATCAATGTGGACGGATAAAAAGTACATGTTTCATGATTAAATGTTTTGGAATTTATAGTAAAGGTTTGATCTAAGTTATATTGCTTTCCAGTCGAATTCTGAGGCTGTTTACCATTTAAAGGATAGTTTAACTGAATTGGTGAAAGACTCAGAAATTGAGTTAGAAAATATTACCAGTACGGTAAGAACGTCAACACATTAGTTTCAATGATCTAAAAACCCACTAGCGAATCCCAGAGGGGGGGGGGGGCTGTAGAGGGGCGCCGCCTCCCCAGGCGCCTCGGGTCGTGGTGGGGTCGAGCGTGCTTTGGGCCTCGCCCAAGCGGGGAGGTTTGGGGGGAATCAAACACAACACGGCCGGCCCGCGACCGCGGGCGCCCTGGGGGAAGGCGGCGCCCCTCTGCCGCCCCCCCCCTCTGGCCCGCCCCCAGTCTAAGCCCATATGTTAAATTTTATGACGTCAGCACATTTTAGAGTTTTACACTTCGTGATTACAGTAAACGAGTTGCAATGACGATGCCTGATTTTACCACTATGCATATTTTGTTTCCTCGATTAAAAATATCTTCACACAAATTGGGGTCAATTTGGAAACGAAAAAGAGCACAAATTGAATTTTGGGGCTGAATAGCCTCAAAGTTTTACAAATCTGATAAAGCTATTTTAACAAAAATTATATTTCCTTTTATTTCAACGACGTTTTCTCTGCCACTGACCTTGAACACCGATTTTCCACCCACGATTTTTCAATTTGTATTGTTTTTTCCCACGAGGATTCTCCGGTAACGCCCGTAAAAAGAATAATTCACTGACATTACAATGTGTTTATCCATAAATTTGATAATAAGACCTAAATCTGTAACATAAGCCCATAGCAAATTTAAGGGATTATTTTATATATGGGTTCCCCTTAAAATTATAAGGGCGAGGTGCCCCGGTGCCCGCCCCTTTCGCGCGCCATGATTCTGAGGATACGCCAAAGATAGCAGCCCAATTCCCCTTCTGAATCATGTTATCATCGACCATTCCCTGAGACCAGTGCCAATTTTTGTTAAAGTGACCTCTACAAGGTCACAGCCGAGGTCATTCGAGTCACCAAATGTTTGTCATTACTCTGCGATAAAATCCAATCTAAAGAAAGTGAAGCGACACCGAAACAACCCGTGTACAGTCAACAAATCGTAATAAATGGGAGAAGTGTTCAAATAACCTTGTTTGACGCTTTGATGGTCTCATGAGCCCTAACATATTGCCTGAAATAAAATTGGGGGACCACGTTGGCGAATTGCATTTTTTCAAGAGCTTTTCAATAGCTTTCCGTTTGTACCTTAGAGCTATCATAGTTCCGGCCGAGATATTTCGGGGGGATTCTGGAGCAAAGCGCCTGAAAGTGGAAAATCTGGACCTTGATGCTTCTGGTGACCTCAATATTGACATGTTTAATAATGACCGTAATGTTTCTAAAAATACTTTTTGACGAGTTTTTGAATGGTGTTTCCCGTTCGCTGGCCACAGCGAAGGTGGCGCCGAGCTACCGGCACGGCGCGGGTAAACGCATAAGCAGTCCAAAAATACGGTACCTATGATTTATGTATCTGACACTTTGTTCCATTCCTTAGACTTGTATAGTATCCACGCTTAGACTCAAATGATGGATGATCTTAAATCAGGTCAAAGTCATCGAGGTCATAAGAGGTCAATAACGCTGCTGATTATGGTCATTAGGCGTTGTATGACATGTTTATTGGCTATTTTTTTGCGTCTAGAGCGTGAAAAGTTAAAGCGATAATCGTTTCAAATAACTCAAAAGTAGGTATAAAGCAAAAACGGTGCAAATGCATTTATAATCCAGCGGTAGGTAATTGCCGTCGAAAGTGGTCGATTCTGGTCTTTGGAAGGTCAATTATTTGTCAGTGCAGTTTTAATGGTATCAACTTCAAATTTTTCAAACGTCAATCTGCGTAAAAGTTTCGTTAAATTGCGTTATCCTGACATGTTTCTATGGCATGTATTCATGTTTTAGCATCTGATATATATCTTTTAATTGTCATCATAAATTTAAAAAAAAAATCCGGTAATAGCAGATGATAGCCAGTCTATTGTCAGTCCCCCAAAATTAAGGTATCAAAATACCTTCGTAGTGGACGAGTTATTGGCGGTAAATAGGTAATACCTACAACCAAAAGTGACTCAGTGGTTCAAATGGGGTAGAATTCTGAAGTGAGGCAGGATTTCGGCTGAGTACTCGTTGGCAGGCTAAAATCCTGCCCCCCCCCAACTTGAACATACTTCCTGCGTCCCTGTACATGATAACCGATTGCTTTTTCTTGTGAGGCTTCATCGTTTGGGAGGGGGTTCAAACAGGCCACTTTATGCCTGGGGGCATGGCTCTAAATGCCCACTAGATTTGCAAGTGCTGGTAACAGTGTAAATAATTTGAAAACGGCGAGAGGCAGCCCACGACTTTTACGCGCATAAATGTTCCCTGTGTATCTGGAGGAGCTTGGGCCTTGGGGGAGATGGCTCGGGGAGATGGTCCTGGCCTCAGGCCTGGTTCCCACTATTTATTAGATATTCGGTCCAGCAAGCTGGGCACCACTGGATCAGGTTCCGGTTCCGGGTGCCGATGTTCGCGTCTTTGCGTTCGCGTTGCCTTTTTCGAAGTTGGGCAGGGCAGACTAGCCAACATGTCCGCCTAAAAGCTTTTATGAATTCCGAGTGAAACCAAAAGGGAAAAAAAGTCAAAAGGGGAAAAGGCCGAGCGCATGCTTTTTCAAACGCATATACGATATTGCAAAAATGCATTGTTTCCGAGTGAAGTGCAGATAAATGCCTGGGGAGACTGTCCAAAACTGGAGGGGATAATCCCCCCAGCCTAACGGCGGGGGGGGGGACGGTGTCCTCCCCGTCCCCCCTGTGGCGACGCCCCTGCATGTAGGTCATGCTGCATATGGGGCGACGTGACTCGACAAGACAAACACAATGGTGTCATTTGCACGTCTTTATCTTTCTTCTATCAATAGTTATTGACAACAAGGTGCTGGTGACCTGAGATGACCTCAGCGGACCTTACATAAGTCACATAGCGACAATTTTACCTGGTTCATCCACAATTAGCTAATATAGAATGATTCTGAAGTAATTGTTTTGATTCAATGGATGTTCTCTGAAAAAAAAAACATTTGTATATTTCCATGAATCGTGACCTTTGATGACCTCTGGTGACCTCATTATTGAACTGAGGCAAATAAAGCTCTTGTAAATTCGAATGGTCTTGTCAATAGCTTTCGAGCACTATTTTTGCGTTCTGCTAGCCTTTTTAGTTTTTTAGTTAGAGAGGCGAGCCCATTGGGATTTAACACGCTGATCATGGCGGCCAGCACAGCTCGTGTGCAACTGACGTCACCAGTCCTTGAGACCCTGTTTTTGGCCGGAATGGCCTACACTGTTATATTATGAAGGCTTGCTTGCAATGGAGTATATGCACGTTGTGAGAAAAATACACCAAACGAAAGAGGAAATATCCAGGGGGTGAAGACTCGTTGTGACGGTCACCGGAGGCTGGCGCGCGCCGGCTGCCGACGTCCTGCCCGCCTGCACGGCTGCCGTGAGTGCCGCTACGCCGGCGTATATATGCCCATGGTAGAGGCGTAGCCAAGGAGGGTCCCTAGGGCCCTTAGGTACCCCCTTGGGATATTTGGGCCCCTGAATTGGACAAAACTTATTTGTTTAAGAAAGTCCCGAGGTCCCCTCAGACCTTGCAAACGCCACCTTAGACCAACCGAGCGCTTTCTCAAGATAAGACTTACGGCACTCTCATGTCTGGAAAAGCTCTCTAGAACAGGTCCCAGGGCCCCGCACAAGCTGCCAAGGTCCCCCTCCAAGCCGGTTGAGGGGCCCTTGAGCTGGCCAAGGGCCCCTCAAGCTGGCCAAGGGCCCCTCCAAGCTGGCCAAAAAAGGCCCTCAGGTGACTGAGGGCCCCTCCGAGCTGGCCAAGGGCGCCCTCAGCTGAAAAGGGCCATCTTAAAGATGGCCCTCGAGCTGGCTGAGGAACCCTCGTTGCTGACCCAATGGGCCCTTCTCAAGCTGCTCGAGGGCCCCTCGAGGCTGGCCAAGAGAACCCTGGAGCCCTGGCCAAAGGGCACCCCTCGAGCTGGGCCAATGGCCCCTCGACTGGCCAATGGCCCCCTCAAGCTGACACAAGAAGGCCTCTCAAGCTGGCTGAGGGCCCTCTCAAGCTGGCTTGAGGGGCCCCCCTCAAGGCCGGTCGAGGGCCCCTAAGGTGGCCGAGGGCTCCCTTAAGCTGGTCGAGGGGCCCCTCAAGCTGGTCAAAGGGCCCCGTAAAGCTGGCTGAGGGCCCTAATTGGTGGCCTGAAGGTCCCCCCTCGGGAGCTGACCAAGGGCCCCCCTCAAGCTGGCTTGAGGCCCCCGAAGCCGGCCGAAGGCCCTCTGAAGATGGTCGAAGGCCCCTCAAGGGTGACTGAAGGCCCCTCGAAACTAAGCCAAGGGCCCTATAAGCGGGCCGAGGGACGCCTCAAGGTAGCTGGGAGGCCCTGCCAGTTTTCCCTCACCCTCCCCAGAAGTTTCGGGGGTCAACTGACTTTTGACCCCCGCGCGCGCCAGTGACGTCACCGGAGGCGCCTGCGGGGAGCTGTTGTGCCTCCGGTGACGTCATCCCGGCGGTCCGTCGTGTTCAAGGTCAAACGGCTCGTGTCCTTACCTGGTTATAAGGCCTTGGATTATATACACAAATTGAAATGATACAGCAGCCGTTGTCGCGTGTTAATATATTTTCATAGCTGTTTTAATTACAGGATTGTCCCAAAATGGCAAATCCGCGTAAATTTAGTGAGAAAATAGCTTTGCATGCTCAAAAGCAGGCGGAAGAAACTGCAGCGTTTGAGCAGATAATGCGTGAAGTCAATATTGCTGTGCCTCCGAAGGTATGCTGACACTTGTGCTTGAAATCACAATAACATTTTAGCTTTCAGGATATTTGTTTGGGTATATACACAATGTGTTCTGTGTGAAGTGCCCCAATCATCATCTGCTTAATTCAAGTCAAAGTGATGCTCAAGGGAATCTGTCTGTTTTCTTATGGAAATATAAATGTATAGGTAAAATTGTTTTTCAACACCCAACCATTTTTTCACCATTAGTTCCTCTAAGTGTGCTCCCTACTCACATTTGTAATGTTAGCAACTAAACCTATGCATATTTTCAAACCTTGTATCACCAGGACAAAAATGCAAGACCAACGTATTGAATTTGCAAGAGCTGTGCCACATTCCAAAAGGGGGGGGGGGACAGAGGCATTCTGAAGTTTAAATGTTGGTACCAGCTGTGCTCAGCACTAAATTTAAGATTGCTGCTGCCATCCTGTTTTGGCATAACTATTACATGTCCAAGTAGTGCACCCAAAGCTGAAGTGTACAAAGTTGCTGAGACTTAACCTTGAAAAGTATATCTGCGTTATAAAGTAATGTCACTTAACTTTTACGCCCTAAGTCAAGCCATAGCCATTATTGCTGTTTTGTTAATGTTAAAAATGTTGTTGACTATATAATATCATTAACTGCATAGACATATTATTTCTAAAGTTCACTGTCAGAATGGTGATGTTAAGTAGGTATGCAATATTCAAAAGAAAATTATAGTTAATTAAGAAGTGATTTAAAATATTGAGGACTGAGGAGGCAACTCAAATTTGTACAAATGATTGCCAATAACTGAATGTGCTAATGCATTTTTTGATCTAATAGGGAGAGTTTTGGGAACCAGACTGGATTTGAAATTGGACACGCTTAATCTACTGATATACACAACAAACTCCAGATTGGCCTGTGAGGTGGCACTCTCCCTTTAAATGACCAAACTCTAAGGCTACCATTTGGTCTTATATAACATTGTTATTGAGGTACATGGCATATTGATAGTATGTGATGGTTTTCCAGGCCACATAGCCATAAATTCTGGGGAAGTTTTGGTCAACTTCTATTTTCTGCACAAACCTACATTTGTTGCATGACATTATAGATGCAGGTGTTATTATTATTTTGTATTGCTTTTTTGAGCACTGCAACCATTTTTATTTCTTAATCCTTTATGTTAAAAATATTATTGAAAAAACTAATATTGTTTAAGTTGTGACTCTGACGACTGACAGCATGTTTGAAGCAGCATTTCCTGCTTGTGTCCAGCTCTGACTGATATCTGTCAATTTCTGACAGGATGTTTGAAGAAGTAAATGGTGTTTGCATCCAACTC
>VOPJ01004829.1:0-10362 GCA_014673585.1 Semibalanus balanoides
CGGAAATATAGCTGTGTTTTTATCACATTTTTTCAGTCTTTTTCGCTGCGGTAAGGCTAAGTGAATAGAACTTCGATGGGGTTTATTTTCTCATATTTGATTTATATTTTCCTTAGCTTTCCGACGCTGCTAAGTTTGAAGATCTGCGACTAAAACTTCCGGAGTTATCATGATATTTCCGAGTGGATACATTTTTATGAAACACCCTGTATTTATATTAAGGGTAAGTTGTAACTCTAGGAAATCACCAATGACGTGTGACGCCGAAACCAGAAAGAGCAGTGGATAAATCCATTTGCCTGAACGTCGCTACTACAGTGATCCTTTTTGCATCCGCCCGTGTGGCTGATAAGCGCGCCTAAGATTTAGGTACCGGCCGGCGCGTTGACAAACGAAATGAATGGGGATATCCCACAATGGTTTATAACTGTGTGCTAAGATTCCTTGCCCATGTCGCTTGTTCGCGGAGCAGAGACTCACTCAAATACATCGCAAAGGGTCTCAGTGGTTAGGGTTTTAGTGTCTTTGGTGCTCATCAGTGATGAGACGACTAGTCAACTCATCGGTATGCATGGGGTGCCGAATGAACGTCACATGCCATCCAGAGGGTTCGTATGAAACATTGATGAGCATTCATAACGTAAATTGAAGATCGAAGTAAGTGTTGACATTAAACGCATGAAAATTTGATAGTGCGAAAAATGCTGTGACCTTCGTGTTCGCATGATTCATGATTTATTGTCATTAGCAGACATCGCGGCTTAACCCTATTCTATTCCCTGCGGGGGACAGGCTCTGCCCCCCGGTAGTTTTTCGCTCGCCGCTTCTGAACCGTTACGTCTATTAGCCGTTTTCACGATGGATTATTTTGCGCGAAATGTTTCAAAACATTTTAAAATGTTTTAGTAGTAGCCGTTTTCCAGAATGGACTAATATCTCTCTCGCGAAAAAAAATGCCTTAGTAACCCTCGCTCCAAGGGACCGTAGGAGCAGTTAAAATCATTTACTTATATCGCATAATGCAATCCATCGTTGGAAAAACAAGTGCGCTTTACTACTCAAACGCATCTTTCTAAAAAACATTCCTCAAACATCATGGTTTTCTTTATAAAAAACTAAACTTTCGTTCGGCAGGAATAAATCCGTCATGAAAACGGCTCAAATATTACATCTACAGCGCATTTATCATTCGATCTTCTGCTCAGGATTATCGTTCTAGAACGCACAACCAGACCTACTTCAGTCCTTATCGAACGCGCAGACTCCCAGGCTTCCGTAATTGTGCCCTAAATCATCACGTGCAAATATAAGATTGTAAACAGTATTTTGCGCGCTCGTCCAGTTTCTGGTTTGTCCATCTTTAGGTACGCACGAGAGCACTATCTGTGTAGTGCGTAAATTTTCACGGAAATGAGTCTATGTTATTCTCAATCTTCGTTTCAATAAAAATGTTCGTTCGTCTTACTGAACCACAAAAATCGGTCCTAGCAGAAGGCGGCGTTCCAGGGCTGTCATCGTTTTTGGCGAAGGTCGGTTACGAACATGCGGTAGTCGCTTTGCTCTGTCTGGCATACTATCCTTCGTAAGTTTCGGTTGGAAATAAAAACGTTCAGAGAGCTTATGGTCACTGCTACCATATTTCAGTACATAATTGGATTATACATATTTTGGGGCAGAGGCGCACTCAGGTACATAAACTGGGAGGTGATATCCTCCATCAATTAAGGCCCAACATCAAAGAAGTAAGACCATAAAAGGCGTTCCGCACGTGGTGCCCCCACGTTGTTTACCTGAATCCGCCTTTGCGCAATATAGTACATTTAACAAATTACAGCAACAAAGCCCACATGTGACGTTCCTACTGTCCCGAACACTCACGAACAGCACATATTTTTATTAAAAAATCCCGCCATTTTTCATCCCTGAGTACGCCTATGATTTTTCATTTTTATACTTTTCCTTTCCATATATTACATACTATGACAATGGAAGCTAAAAAACGTTTTGTGCATGGAAATTGGTTGAATCACATGGCCGCAATGACTTTTCAAAAAACACCAAAAATCTTCGTAGTTTTTACCCCCTGGCCTACTATTTTTGAACAAAAAAACAATTTTGGAGTAAAACAATTGTCACGAAGAATCGAATGGTGTTTGTCCCATCAAAATCAGCTGAGCGGTTCTCGAGATCTCTGGAGGGGGGGGGGGGGCAGAATCAGCCCCCCACAGGTTAACGTAATTCTGGCCGCCCGCAAGGAATAGGGTTAAAGCTTAATCAGCTTACAAGACGTCTTTTATCATTCAACATCATGCTGTCAGGTTTGTACTTAATAGAGTAAAGACTGACCCTTCCACAGAATAACTAACATTTTTGCAGTCACTTCCATGAGTGACAGATAGTGATTACTTTCAAGTTCTTTCGCAAGTAAAACAAACCAAAAATGCTGAGCAAGCCACTGCGCAAATATTAAACCCAAACGATGGTACAAATAGAAGACACACAAGTAATTGCATCCAAGAGTTAGTTTTAATAGGAGGATCTTATTAGTAGAACCAGACATAAATTGCATAAGCATGCATCTCGAAATGTGATGCATGTACGTTTTAATGTACGTACATACATAGTTTAACATTCAATCATGGTTCAGACGACAAACAGACGTTCAGACGACAAAACGAGAGCAGCGAGTGTTTCAGCTGCTGGTGACCGGCTGACGTTAGGCGAGCGTCAGCCGAAGTCAGAGGAGTGAATGTCTCAGCCGCTGGTGGCTGTCTGCGGTAGTCAGAGCAGTGCATGTCTCAGCCGCTGGTGGCTGTCAGCCGTAGTCAGAGCAGTGAATGTCTCAGCCGCTGGTGTCTGTCTGCCGTAGTCAGAGCAGTGAATGCCTCAGCCGCTGGTGGCCGGCTGCCGTAGTCAGAGCAGTGAATGTCTCAGCCGCTGGTGGCCGGCTGCCGTAGTCAGAGCATCATTCACACTGCATGGCTCAGCCGTGGGTGGCTGCTCTCGCCGGCTCGAACTAGTTCAGAGCAGCACTGTCGAACTGTGTACTCAGCCCCGCTCCCTGGGTGGCTGTCTGCGGTAGTAGTCAGAAGCAGTTTGCATGGTCTCAGCCGCTGGTGGCTGGCATTGCCGTAGTCAGAGCAGTGAATTTGTCTCCAGCCGCTTGGTAGCCTGCTGCCCGTAGTCAGAAGCTGGAATGTCTCAGCCGCTGGTGGCTGTCTGCCGTAACGTCAGAGCAGTGGAATGTCTTCCAGCCGCTGGTGTCTGTCTGCCGCTAGTTCAGAGCATGAATGTCTCAGCCGCTGGTGGCTGGCTGCCGTAGTCAGAGCAGTGAATGTCTCAGCCGCTGGTGGCTGTCTGCCGTAGTCAAAGCAGTGAATGTCTCAGCCGCTGGTGGCTGTCTGCCGTAGTCAGAGCAGTGAATGTCTCAGCCGCTGGTGGCTGCTGCCGTATAGTCAGAAGCACAGTGAATGTCTCAGCCCTGGTGGCTGTCTGCGTTGTCAGGCAGTGAAATGTTCTCAGCCGCTGGTGGCCGGCTGCCGTAGTCAGAGCAGTTAATGTCTCAGCCGCTGGTGGCTGGCTGCCGTAGTCAGAGCAGTGAATGTCTCAGCCACTGGTGGCTGTCTGCCGTAGTCAGAGCAGTGAATGTCTCAGCCGCTGGTGGCCGGCTGCCGTAGTCAGAGCAGCCCTCCCAGCAAGGTCCGGTGAGAGCTGACGCCACCGACCATCTCACCCGGATGCACCGCTTTCGGATCAGACGCGCCACAGACGGCCGCAGCCAAACATGTGTTAGAAGCCAAGAGACATTATCAGACATAGTCTAGCACTTTGCTTTGATAACCTTCTGTTATAAGTATTGAGTATAACATAATTAAATATGTCAAATATCCCACAAAATAATGTTTCGAACAACGCAATATCTCAAACCCCTACAGCATCACACGGAGGAGCTTTTCCGCCCTCCATAACGTCTGCGTAAGGAACTCCCCATCCATCTGCATCAGCCCCATCACCCCCCACTCGCCCCCAGGGCTGTCTGCTCTTTCATCCTTCCCCTCTGCCGACAGCCCCGCCCCCTAGGCTCATTGAGATTCCGAGCAGATAGATCCATTCATTGAGCTTGACGGATGCGCGTGACTTTCTCTGGTGGTGCTCAGACCAGCTGCGTCGACCGCTTTCTCAGCGAGCGTCTTGCGCTGCAGGAGGTTGTGATGCCCACACGTGAGCTCTGTGCGGGTTCTCAACCTCATCACGAGGACGTCCGTCACGCACCGCCAGTGATTCATGGCTTCAGATAGAGAATCAGCTGTCTTGTGCTAAACGACAACTCATTTTGATGCATCGTGTGAAGGGCCAAATATACTTTATGCAGCATTCATTTTAATACTTGTGGAGCAGGTGGTCAATCTGACATAAATTTGCTACAAAACTAGATAGCAGGAATGTTAGAAATAATCCGCTCGTTGCCTTTTCTCTTGACGTTTTGGTCTATAGGTACTTTGGTTTATTTTAGGCTAGCCGTACAGGAAAAAAACGATCCACCACGACAATATAATGCAACGATATTGTCAGCTGCTGCTTCAACAACCCTTCAAGAACAAAGTGTCGAATTTACCCCTAGCTCTGTTCTGCTGATTCGGAACCTATTGAGGCCTCCTTATTTGGTAACTCCGCTAGTGCTACCAACTGCCGGCGGCCTCAACCGAGCTCGCCGTGCTCCGCTATAAAACTAACGATCCCCACCGACCACTGCCCCAAACCACACCGCCAGACACGGCCAGACGGAGAGTTACACAACCCGGACCCGCGCCAGGCGCGAACACTCAACTATGCGAGCTCCTGCGGCACGTGGCGACGCCTGCGGGGCCGCCGCTTTCGCCACACGCGGCACGCAGACCAGCGCATCCGCTGCTCTGCTCTTTGCATTGCAAAGAGGCGAGAGTCGGAGGCAGGGTCCTGCCAGAACAACGTTCTCGCCGCGGTGGCGGTGATCCTTCGATAGGGAGGCCCACCGCCGCCGCCGCCGCCGCCGCCGCCGCCGCCGCCGCCGCCGCCGCCGCCGCCGCCGCCGCCGATGCCGCCGCCGCCGCTGCCGCCGCCGGGTGCTGCTGCCGAAGTTGGCTAAGTTTGGTGCGCGTGTGGTATGTGTAACGTAAAAGTGAAACTGTTACGTGTCGCAAACTGCTCGACACGGTTCACACCAAGAACGGATGAGCCACGCGTCAGAAGCAGGCAGAGGTTACAGCTGCCATAGAATGGCAGAGGTTACAGCTGCCATAGAATGGCAGAGGTTACAGCTGCCCTAGAAAGGCAGAGGTTACAAGCTGCCATAGAAAGGCAGAAGGTTACAAGCTGCCAATAGAAATGCAGAGGTTACAGCTGCCATAGAAAGGCAGAGGTTACAGGCTGCCATAGAATCGAGGTTTACAGCTGCCATAGAACGGCAGAGGTTACAGCTGCCAATAGAATGGCAAGAGGGTTACAGCTGCCATAGAAATGGCAGAACGGGTTACAGCTGCCATAGCAAAAGGCAGAGGGTTACAGCTTGCCATATAATGGCAGAGGTTACAGCTGCCCTAGAATGGCAAGAGGTTACAGCTGCCTATAGGAATGGCAGTAGGTTTACCAGCTGCAGAGAATGGGCAGAGGTACAGCTGCCATAGAAAGGCGAGGTTACAGCTGCATAGAATGGCAAGAGGTTACAACGCTGCCATAGAATGGCGAGGTTACAGCTGGCCTAAGAATGTGCAGAGTGTTACAGCTGCCATAGAATGGCAGAGGTTATCAGCTGCGCAGAGAACTGGCAGAGGTTTACGCTGCATAGAAAGGCATGAGGTTAACACGCTGCCATAGAATGGCAGAGGTTACAGCTGCCATAGAATGGCAGAGGTTACAGCTGCCATAGAATGGCAGAAGGTTACAGCTGCCATAGAATGGCAGAGGTTACAGCTGCCAGAGAATGGCAGAGGTCACAGCTGCCATAGAATGGCAAATGTTACAGCTGCCATAGAATGGTAGAACGATTTTACGGATCAGCCGTTGGACACATGTATGTCACATTATAGCACAGCGGAGTCATATAATGCCAGTATAATTTCACGAGGACCATAAGCATGAGTATAAATACACTGATACGCAGCGCACTAGCGGAAACTTGATTATTTCGATTACATATTTTTTGTCAGGAGCGGAACCAGGATTTCGGTCAGGGGGGAAGGGGGCGCAATACAAAAAGCTGCACCCTACGGGCGATATGCCGAAGATCGGAACTCCGGGGGGGGGGGGGCGATTGGTGGTGCCCACTCGCCCCTGGATCCGCGCCTGTTTGTCTTTGCTCGTTGGCTGATTTTTGCGATTAGCGCCTGTTATTCCATAAAGTGATGAATCAAGATGTTTCCAAGTTTTACTTTGGGCACAGGTTCATTGAAAATGTTATGTCCAGACTTTTCATTTGTGACGTGCATAGGTACGACATAAGCGTTGAACTTGTTTTTTTCTTCTTCTTCAAATGGCTTCAGTGGTTTATTGGCTATTTAAAGGGCTTTAAAGTGGTTAACACGCTTACTGGCGAGGGGTGCACTTTTGTGCCCTCTCGCATGTTGTTCGTGAATAGTTCGAAAAAGAAGCAGAGCAGGGTAGTGTTTTTTGGTGCGACATTTACGGCAATACAATAGAAGTACAATAGTCGTTTGACGTAAAAAATCGAAAATTGGTCGATAAATTTCCCAGGTATATGAATTTAAATTACATGATGGTGGCCATAATCGAGGTTGGCGAAGCGATATCTTCGGAACCAACAGACAGATCGTGACGATTCAAACGCCATTTGGTAGCAAATGTCAATGTTCATTCCTGGACACGTTTTTAAACACATTGCTGGTGACCTGTGACGTAACAGAGGTCAAATTACCAAAATGGTGACATTTGGCTAAACTTGACCTTCGTGACCTCGTTTGACCTTTAAGATAATTTTAAGAACTAGGGTTACTTGAATTTCAGCAAATGTAGATCATCATAGCACCTACATATCCTGTAAGTGTGACTATTCTAGCTTTCATACTTTCTGAGATCTCAGGGGGGGGGGGGCACTTAAGTGCGCGTTAGTGGCATGCCCTTCTCCAGTGAGCGTGTTAATTAGTTTTCGGAAGCTTTGCGATTTAGAAACGACACCAGTTGCGCAATTTTATAGCTTGGAAATTCGATTAAAGGTATGCCGGTGATTTCGACAGGAAATACCTCCATTCATTCACAGATCAGGGTGGGAAAATTCACATGAAAAACGGTACCATTGGTTCCCATAGCGACTTTGTCATTACGGTAAGCACTCTCTCTGTCTCCCCCTCGCCTCCCTCCCTCTCTCCCTCCTCCCTCCTGCCCTCCTCCTCCTCTCTTCCCTTCTCACGTCTTTCCCTAATCTTCTCTCTCTCTCTCCCTCTTCCTGCTCCCTCTTTCTCTTCTCTCTCTCTCTCCTCCTCTCCTCTCTCCCTCTCTCCTCTTCTCCCTCTCTCTCCCTCTCCCTCCCTCTCCCTCCCTCTCCCTCCCTCCCTCCGTCCCTCATTCTCCTTCTCTCTGCATCTTTTGCTGTGATCCTCTTTTTCATGTGACCAAAGCATTGCACCACCTCGAACAGACGAATATGAAACTACTCACTAATCACTTCACGATCCCGCCAATGACCTCTTCACCGGTGATCATCTTCTTCCTCTACCCTGCAGACATAGGTCCCTCCTGTAGATCTGCCATACATCTACCCTCCTGCGCCCGTCCTGCATCCGCCTACCTCTATCCTGTATCTGCCCTCTTGTATCTCCTCTACACCTGCCCTTTATCTGACCACCCGTTTTCCCTGCACCTGACCGGCCCAGATTTCAACATGGAACCAGAGTCTTAGCCAGAGTCACGCGTACCCGTCCATCATTCCAGACGGCCGAGCGGAACCACTCCGAGAGCTCGCCTCTGTCGTCGTGCCTGCGGACCGGTGCCTGCGGACCGCTGGGGGCGTTGGGTGGCGGCGGTGGTGGTATCGTCGTGCCTGCGGAACCGTCTGCAGCGGTGGCGGTGGTGGGTGCTGCGACCGCTGCAGCGGTGGCGGTGGTGGGTGCCTGCGGACGCTGCAAGCGGTGGCCGGTGGTGGGTTGCCTGCGGACGCTTGCGCGGTGGGGTGGTGGGGTGGCGGACCGCTTGCAGCAGCGGTGGTCGCGTGGTGGTGGGTGCCTGGGATCCGCTGCAGAGCGGTGGCCGGTGTGGTTGCCTGCGGACCGCTTGCAGCGGTCGGTGGTGGGTGCCTGTGAGATTGGAAGGGGGGTGGTGGGGGTGGGTGCGGACGCGCTGTTGGGGCAAGCAGCGGTGGCGGTGGTGTTGCCCCTGCGGGGAACCGCTGGCAACAACAAGAGGAGACGGGTGGCCTTCGCGCCCCGCGGTGGGTGGGTGCCCTGCGGATGGGAGTCCGCTGCAGCAATGCGGTGGCGGTGGTGGGGTTGCCTGCGGCACCGCTGCGCAGCAGGCGGTGTGGCGGGGCTGGGTGGCGTGCGGTGGTTTTGGGAGGGGGGGGAGTGGGCCTGTGCGGGTACCGGCAGGCAAGCGGGGGGCGTGGTGGGTGCCTGCGGACCCGTGAAGGCGGTGGCGGTGATTGGGTGCCTGCGGGATTACCGCTGCCAGCGCGGTGGCGGTGGTGGGTGCCTGCGGACGCTGCCAGAAGGCGGTTAGGGCCGGGTTTGGGTGGTGGGGTGCCTCTCATCCTTGCGGGGACCTGCTGCACGCGGTGGTGGGTGGTGCCTGCGACCTGCGCGGTGGCGGTGGTGGGTGCCACCACCTGCGGACCAGTGCTGGCAGAACCACCGCGGTGCGGTGGTGCTCGACCCTAGCGGACCGTGCAGCGCAAAGGCGGTGGCGCGGTGTGGTGGGATTTGCCTCCTGCGGGTAACCGCACACGATGAGGACCGCAAAACTAACTGCGCGGTTCGACGGTCACAGGCGGTGGTTGGTGGTGCATGCGGTCGTATCATACGACCACCTACACTACACACTGCCCGGGTGGTGGTGGTGGGTTCCTGCGTCGTTTCACGCCTGCCCGGTGTTGCTCGCTGACCGACGCTGCTGGTGCCGACGACGCGCAGCTGCTGACGCTGGGAACTGTGTCGCTGCACCGTCAGACGTGTCCGGTGTAATGGGTCGCTCCTGTCCCCCTGGCCCGCCTCGTCGGCTGTAGGGCTGCCAGGGCCACTGGGGAAACCGAATCAGAGGCAGGGGACGAGTTAAGCTGGGGAAGCGGAATGGGGGAAGGATGGGTGCAGCTGGGGCAGTGGCATTCGGAGACAAGGACCGGTGTGAAGCTGGGACAGTTACAGACAGGGAAAGAGGACCCGGTGAAGCTGGGACAGTTACAGACAGGGACAGAGGACCCGGTGAAGCTGGGACAGTTACAGACAGGGCAAGAGGACCCGGTGAAGCTGGGACAGCTACAGACAGGGAAAGAGGACCCGGCGAAGCTGGGACAGTTACAT
This sequence comes from Semibalanus balanoides, assembly GCA_014673585.1. Taxonomy (NCBI): domain Eukaryota; kingdom Metazoa; phylum Arthropoda; class Thecostraca; order Balanomorpha; family Balanidae; genus Semibalanus; species Semibalanus balanoides. Next base: position 9,504 of record VOPJ01004829.1, read on the forward strand.
ACAGGGAAAGAGGACCCGGTGAAGCTGGGACAGTTACAGACAGGGAAAGAGGACCCGGTGAAGCTGGGACAGTTACGACAGGGGAAAGAAGGACCCGGGTGAGAGCTGGGACGTTACAGACAGGAAAGAGGACCCGTGAAAGCTGGGACAGTTCAGACAGGGACAGAGGACCCGGTGAAGCTGGGACAGTTACAAGACAGGCAAGAGGACCGCGGTGAAGCTGGGTAACAGCTACAGACAGGAAAGAGGACCCCGGCGAAAGCTGGACAGTTCTACATACAGGGAAGAAGGACCCGGTGAAGCTGGACAGTTACAGACAGGGAAAGAGGACCCGGTCGAAGCTGGGAAATTAACAGCACAGGCAAAGAGGACCGGTGAAGCTTGCGGACAGTTACAGACAGGGAAAGAGGACCCGGTGAAGCTGGGACAGTTACAGACAGGGAAAGAGGACCCGGTATTGGTGATTACATTAAATGCCTGATATGACACGTAAGGTTGGTGGGGGGACAAGCTTTGACTAACTGGCCGATTCAAGGTACGACCAGCCATGGGGATCAAGGTATACTAGAAGGCAAATTAAAGAATAAATGCAATAATACATATCTACTGGCACGAGAGCTTACATTGCCACATACGTTGGCAAGTGCATTACATTAGATACTATTTCAGGCGTATGCGGTATCATTTTGACAAACATTATATAAATCATATTATGGTGACTGAATTATAACCGTCCATTTCTCACGTCTCTGCCTATTGAAAAGTCAAAACATCGACCACCACAGTGTCAAAGAATCAATTTGAATCCCCGCCTGACGTGCTAATTTCCATACAACCTCGGTAATGTATGGCGCAGTCG
>VOPJ01004830.1:0-10362 GCA_014673585.1 Semibalanus balanoides
TTTGTTTCTGCTTTCGGACAAATTTCGGACAAGCAATGATTTTCGGCCAGTTTTGGACGGACAGCTGACCATGATCTTGGACATCGGTTGGACATTGGACAAATATTTTATTAAACTGACACCACCATTGGTGGTATCTGTACGCTTGTCTTTGGGCCTGTTCCCGTCGCACTTCTAACCTCCTCAAAGTTGCTCTCACTTGATCCAGTCGTATTCTTTAACACAGAGCAGTTGCAGTTGTAGCAACTCAGAGGAGGTTAGAGGCGATTAGAGGCGCGACGGGAACAGACCCTTTATCGAACAACTCTCCTATCCACACCCTCACAACACACGCATTTGCATTGCCCATCACCCTCTCTGCTCTTCACTTACCCCCTGTCTTCGTCTGCGCCAGGTTTCCTGCAGGGTGGTGCCAGCAGTCTCAGTTGCTACGCGACGCGGCCGGGCGCCGCCGGCCTGACCCGGGGTCAGTACACGGTCGTCTCCAGCCAATCAGCGTGCGCGTCTGCCGTCGGCCGGCCCGCAATGCCTCAGGCTCTGCCAGAGGACGCGGCCAAGGTCAACTGGGCCAAGGATGAGTCTTACCGCGGCCACCAGGCGGCCACGGCCATCGCCGGTGAGTTGGAGGTCACGCTGTGGGATGGGGTCAGGGTTAGGATCAAGGGCGGATCCAGGTGGCTATCGGGGAAGTCGCCATGCAGACCACTTGTTAGTCTTTCTGAACTGGCCGTTGGTCAGGATGTTGTCTAGGTCACGCTCATTGGCAGTACCTGTTTTGTCGGCTTGGAAGATTATGACAGTTAAGCATTGTTTGTGTCTTACAGTTACAGTGCGTGACAACCAATAACCATATGTAGTTTTAGTTCTGAAAGAGATTAAGGGCCTGTTCTGTGCCGCCTCTAATCTCTTCTAACCTCCTCCAAGATGCTCCAACTGCAATTGCTCTGTGCAATAAGATACAACTGGAGCAAGTTGGAGCAACTGTTTATTTTTTTTCGAGGTTAGAGGTGCCACAGGAACAGGCCCTAAACAAGCCCCAGTCATAAACAGCAGTACGATGCCTTGAGTTAAAAATAATTCGGCAATCTTTGCCTAGAATGTAAATAGTAATTTTCGAGCACGCCACAGCAACTAATGAATCTCTGTACCGGATCGTGACAGAGATGTGTGTTTGTTACAGCCAGCACCAGCGGAGTCGGCGCCAGCTCCTCCCAGCTTCCGCAGCTGCCCCAGCCAATGCACTGTGACGCCTTCTACACCCAAACCGGCTTCAAACCTGAAGACGAGCGCCTGTACCGCGGACAAGAGGACCGCGTCTACCGCGGCCAGCCGTTCGGGAGTCAGCTAATTTCGCCGTCAGCTAACTACTCGGCTGAAAATATGGCCTACTACCAGAACCTATACCAGTATCCCGGCCAGCGGCCGTACGACGCCAATGATCCCTGGACTTTCATGTGATGACGTCACTGGGGTGGATCGGGCCAATGGCTGGGCGGTGAATCGCGTCAACTGACGTCAATGAGGCGACTCCAGCCAATGGGAGAGAGGCGAACTGTGACAAATGACGTCATGTAGGACGTGCGTGCATGCTGCTGAAAAGCAGCACTGTGAAAGGTGGCCATGTTGAGACGATGAAGCGCGAATATTGGAGCAGTGAAACGGACCATAATGTCTATTGTTAGCATTCATAACGATAGGTGCGTGTTACATTGTGTCAAAGCAGAGACAGTCAACTAAATGTTGGAGCGTTTCCAACGGGGACATCTAAGAGCTGATGACTCTGGCTGTCGGCGAGAGACGATTCTCTTCAGGTGAACAGCTGGCTTAGTGATACGGTGGTGCTTAAGCTGGCATGTGACAAATGCTGGCATGATGTGCCAAATTGTTCGTAAACTGCGCGTGCAAAATGGTGCGTTTGTAATGACCCAGGTGATGAATGGAATGTGGTGTGCAAGAAACGGCACGTGTGTCCGTTAATTGTTGAGTTAGTTCAACTCTGTTAACAGCTGTCGGAGATAGCAATTCAGTCCGATCACAAGGCAATTTCTTTATCTTTTTAATCGTAATAGATTCTGTCAGCAAGGGACTCGAGCTATTAAATCATTCACTTTATATTTAATTAAATTTAAATAAGGTAGAGATGTCTTGATGATGGATTGGAAAATCATCCAATATTGATGCTCTGCATAATGATACTTCGTTGTCACCAAACGATATTTATTTTCATATTGGTGTTACAGGTTAACCAATGAGCCTTTTTATCACGCGTGATGACAACGAGTTTTCAAAATTGGTATCTGGCTAGAATGTTAACGCGAAATCAATAGTTATTTACCATCTGTCAGCTTTTAAAAAGTTGCATTTGTTATGCCTACGGCTACATGAATTGCTCTTTGTCATTGCTTTGACACTGTCAATGCTAACAAGACAAGTTGATGTTTGTAATGGCTTTGTACAAAATCTGTCAATTTTCCGTACACGTAGATTATGATCCAACTTCCATCATAATTGCTTATAATTAAATCATAATAAAAAAGACTGACCCCAAAAAATCATAACCGTCAAAATGAAGTGAAGGGTACAATTTCGTCTTTAGACAGTGGAGGTGTTCTTTGCAAATGTTCAATGTGTTGTTTTTTGTAACTTGGTGTGGCCATTGAAGTAAGCCCTGTATTGTTTATGCATATTGTTAAGCTAATAAATGCCTGAAGGAATCGTGCTCCTTTGAGAATGGGGCTCACCTTTCCTTATGTTTTAGTTTACATACTAAAGAGTGAAACATTTAGGCAAGGTCATTGCAGTTTGTTCTGACTGGTCATGTCCAAAAAATATTGAACTTCGCAGTATATAATAGTAAAACATCCAGCCTAGAAATGTTTAAAATCAATCCAGCGGTGTCGATTTTTGAAAACGAATTGGGGGGAACAAGAACGGATCCAAGGGGAGCCTTTCAGCGTCATAGCTTTAAGGGACACTGCCACCTTAACATTATATTTGAGTTGAGATAGCCATTTTGCCTGCTTGACATTGCAATTATGTATGGTATAAGTTAAAACAACCACTGAGGTCGAATCACAGAGAAATTCGAGTTTGGTTTGGTTTTGACATCTGTTAACATCCCCATCTCCCAATGTATTTGAATGGTGGTTCCTGAGCCGATGTCCGGGTTAAAAAATAGTCTCTCTTGCATAAATGTTTATTCACCAGTCGACTTGTTTACCTTTGGCCATATACGATTAGCCATACACTTAGTTCATACTTATGGCAGCGTGAAAGTTTTTTTTCTAAAAAAAAAATCCTTCATGATGACGTTCATCAGCCCACATATAAAAACGCATTTTTTTATTAAATTTGAGCCAATGTTTGTGAAAATAAATGTCATAATCATTGTTTCAGCCAGCAATTACTTTCATATTTTGCACCAACCCAAGGCGGGCGTACATTTGAGAACTTTTTGGAAGGTGCAGTCTGTCCCTTTAAACAAAAACCACCAAATCGGCCTGAAAATTAACCACATTTTAAAGATATGAATAATTCTAGACAACTTGTACAAAATGGAAAGTATTTTTAAATCACAATTAAATGAAGTAAAAACCAGACGAAAATCTCAATGAGTTTTAGCTTCTGTCGGATGGCCCCTCAAACAAGCGTTTTGGGGCCGATTATAATGTATCAATCCCAGGAATCCCCGAGTCCTTTATGGATCCTTACCTACTTAGTTAAAAACGGCAATGCTAACCTGACATTGTTTTTGGAGCGGCAAATGGCTCCCCTGACTTATTTTCGCAAAAGATCAGAGTCTAAACAAAACCACCAAATCGGCTGAAAATTAACACATTTTAAAAGAAATTATAGACAACTTGTACAAAGGAAAGTATTGTGTAATCAATTAATGATGCAAAAACAGACGAAATCTCATGAGTTTTGAACTTTTGTCGGATGGCCCCTCAAAACAACGTTTTGGGGCAGTATAATGTATCCTTCAGAATCCCCGAGTCCTTTTATGGAATCCTTACCTACTTAGTAAAACGGCAATGTTAACTGACATTTTTTTTTTGGTGCGGCGGGGGCAAATGGCTCCCCTACTTTATTTCGCATAAAAATTCAGGGTCTCCGAATGTATTCAATACAAACCTACCAGTTAAAAGGTTCTCAATTGGTCAATGAGATATAATAGGTATATACGTAGCGTTTAACCCTCGCCCCTACAAAATGGGGGTGGTGTGGGGTTTCCTGAACAGGCCCAGTAATTTTCAAATCAAAGCAAACATGAGCAATGCGTTAAGAAACCACCATATTCGCCTGTCACTAGAGGAATTTATCAGTATGTGGTTTTTAGGTTTATGTTTAACGGCTGACCTTCCAGGTCAAAAGTGACTTAGGATCGACTACTTCCAAAAATAGTTATTTTGCTCTGTCTATCATCACTACCAAAGTTATAAGCACAAAACGATTTAGTTAGCCTCAAAATGTTGAGTAAAGTAGGTATTAGCAATCTATCAATATATCGCTTTTCAGGTCTGGGCCAGTTAATGACCTCTTAGTTGGTAGGTCACAGAAATCGTCACAAAAGATGAAAACTGACATGCCTTTTGCATTACAGCACATGCACAGGGCGCTTAGCATATCTTCCGAACCGAGAAAGATATAGAGAAACCGTAAAAAACATGTTGCCTGTCATAAGGAGAATCCAAGGGCAGCCCATTTGAGTATCTAAGACAACTGGTGACTTTTAGGGTCAGGTCAATGATGTCCCCTTTGGGGTCTGTCATGACCTTGACGATAAGGCCATAGGTCACGATCCAATCGAGGTACATGTACAATTTTTATATTGTCAGGATGCGTAAATTTGTTGTAAACTCAGCTGCTAAAAAATTCAGCAAGATGCCCGCATTTTTTAAAGTTATTTAATAAAAAAGGGAGGATGTCAGCCCCTCCCCCGTAGGGCGAGGGTTACTTTAATCAATGACAATCAGTTTAACAACATCAAAACATAACATATTTTGGTTGCAGCATGTTAACCCTATTAGTGGCAGGCTCCCGGCTACCCCTACTTAGTGGCAGGGGGGCATATTCGCCCCCCCGTGGAGATTCTCGAGATCTACTCCCGTCGATTTTCAAAAATCAAAAACGGTGATCGGATTCACCTTATTATGATCTACATTTCTAAAAAAACGAATGTTATAAATCTTAATGCGGGTTGGCCTGCGGCAACGTGGGGCCAAAGATTACAAAAAATAGATGTTATTTTTGATATGCCACATATAAGCTGCCATTATCAACCGAAAATTAATATCCAGTGATCGACTAGACATGAAGCAGGTGGAAATGCTATATGTGATGACGTATTAGTTAAAAATCCAAAAAATCATAAATGCGGTGTGCAGGTCACTAATGATTTGGGGTCGAAGTTAAAAGCGTAATTCAAACTTTTGTGACTGGCTTTTTCGGATAAATTGCAATAGTTCGGTTATTTGTACATCTACAAAATAGTTATTACAACATTTTGTACCATCAGGCCGGTGCCAGGTTAAACGAAAAGGGAGGCCAAATATACAAATATGATCAGCAGTCATGCTTCTACCACGGAATAGAAATCATAGTATATAGAGATAAGTTCCATCTTTGAAATGCTGCAATATCACCATAGGACCGTTTATCCAGGATCACATTTAAAGAGGTGAAAAAAAAACTATTTTTTGATTAAAACTATAAAACCCGCTCATGCTAATATCAATACTACACTAGTCAACAATTACAAGTTTGCTTGTGCCAATCAACATTACATAAGTTACCCACTCCCATATACCTGGGCTCTGCTAATTCTCTAATAATGTTTTAAAAAAGGACCCCGTGATCCTGGTGCTGTTTTTCATCCGGGGAAAACTGCAGTTTATGTATTATTGTTATTTCATTGAGCCGCACGCATTCAAGCCTTTCCTTGCAATTAATATGAACCCCCTTTTTTTTTCGATCTGGGAGCGCCGCCTCTGCGAATATATAAAATGTATTTATTTCGCCTCTCCTGGACTCACTATGTACAGTCATCGTTCTCAACTATCTATTTATTGCCACCGTAATCCTGGAGTATTATCCGTTATCACTATGCAAGATTAACCCCCTTTTTCTGTGCCTGGACCACGCGCCAATGAAACTTAAAAGATTACGTAAATAATATGCTAAACAATTGTAATAGAAAATATCTATACGCTTCCGGCATCTCAAGCAAATCATATTTATACTTACTTTGATTTGTACTCGAAGCAGGCTGTTTCAAATATTTTTGTTTAGGGGAAAAATCCCCCTCCTAGAGTTCTGAAACCGCCTCCCTTCTGCCGTAAAAAATACAATATCATGAACATCAACTAATTTATAATGCTTTATTTGATAATCACCGTAAAGCTATGCAACCTTCTATTCTTGAGGCCATATATTGAAGAATCCGTAAAGACCCATTTTCCGTTATTTATTCGGCCAATTGTTTCGCGCGAAATAATCTCCCAAAACCTGGGGCGCCTGGAACCGCGCCTCTGTTCAATCAGAAACTCCCAAAATTGACTCCAGATGTGGAAAATCCAATATTAGGAAAAGTCCGAAAGTTATCATAAGCCTAACTCGTAAGGCGAATGTTTTTTGGCGTTTTCGGAGAAATCAAGAAAAACTTAGAGGGGGACTAATTTATCTTTGCCCCCTGCCACTAATAGGGTTAAAGGGAAACAATAATCTTGTATTTTCGTTAGCAACAATTTCTTAGGCTTCCATTATGGTATAACAATGATTAAATTTAAATTTAAGAATTCAATAAAATTATTCCTTTATTCAATATTGTAATTTTTTACAAATGAAAAGCAAGTACACAAAACAATCGAAACCCATGAGCAGTGTTTTCCCATCACTATTTTCATCACTACACGGCACGCCATATCTCGCGCAGGTGTTTCGAATTTGTTCAACGCTGGACAATGTCCCTAAAACAAATCGCCGACACTAAAATAAGCACATGTAGGACATTGTGAAAACACACAATGAACTTTTGATGTACTTTCCATTTTTTGCATGATTTGTTATTATTGGGGGAATAAATTATTATTTTTCATGATAATATAAGGCGTGGTGTTGTATGCAACCAGTAACGAAACTATGAAAACTCCTAATCTAGCAAATAAATGAAGCTATTTTCACAAATTGAGGGGTAACAGCCCACTAAAAGGCCGCCATATTAGACGCACATAAAACTGCTTATTTGGTTACGCGTTCATTGAATAACTGTTCTATATAGAGGATCTAAGGGCATTTAATCACAACAAGCAGAACTCAAAATATATTTTATATTCCATTACGAAACAAACAAACAAAAATACGGGAAAAATCCGCAGTTTGATGAGGACCAAAAATACTTGCAAGATCCTTGCAATTACCGGTCGTTTTAAGCGTGGAACGCTTACCAGCTTTGAATTGCAATATATTTTGAAAGGAAAGTTTGCATGCAAAATGTGAGGAACTTACCAAATATTTTGGTCTCGTCTGTCGATTTCAAGTGATAACTCCATTTAAGTGGGAAAAGTTAAGTATTTCCTTTTAAACAAAAAGAATACCTATTTAGTTGTTTACATTGCAATTGTTGATGCTGTATTCGTAGGTGACAAAATGCATCAGGTAGCTATTTTCCACGTTAATTTTTACACCTTTCAATGGAATTTGTTCTCAAAGTGGAACGAAGTATTAACCAAATAACATATTTTTCCGGCTGGTCCTGTTCAGAGATTTGGGCCTTTCATATCCCAAAGTATACATTTCATATCATCAAAGGTGCTCGCCTACTTAGGCAGTGCACGTATATGCTAAGGGTTTGAAAAGCACCTGAACTCACACCCTCACACTCTTAAACATTGTTTGGAACCTACTTACTATTTAGTTGCTCCCAAATTGTTTTCCTCTTTATATGTGAGTTTGACTCGTAAGAGGATGAGTCGACTCAGCTTTGACTTGAGCAGCACCAAGGTGGCTTAACTTTGATTCAAGTGACATCCGTGTGAATCGACTCGACTCTGACTGAACTCAATCCCCCATTTGTCTGAAATATTTAATTGCGCATCGAATGTTGTTTCTTTTTCTTAAAAACAAAATGCATTAGGAGGGGGTCTAGGACCATTTTTAGGGGAGCATGTTCGACCGTTTTGACCCAAAACCCTTGCATGGTTAATCACTCGTGGAGAGTTGTTTGTTGTAGCAAAGTATTAGCAGAACAGGCATCGGTAAATAATTGAATGCTTTTTCAGATGGCAGTCTAGAAATTTATATTTTTTTAACTTACTTTGGTTTCAAAATGATATTAGTTTTTACTTTCATGAGGTTAAAAAACAGAATATATGTAATAGAAGACATGACAATAAATATCTGTTGAAATTTCAGGTCGATATATAAATATGTGATGACCTGAAGTCAGGTCAAAGGCTAGTCTTCCATTATAAGTATATGGTAAACATATAAAAACATTATACAACGCATTATATCAATTAAATTATTTCAGTATCATGTCATTTTAGACCATTTCCGATGACCAAGATGCAAATTTTAGTCAGTGACCATTTGCAAGGTCATGCAAGGTCACGAGCACGTTTTTGTCAACAACTCGTGTCCGAATGACCGTTAAGTCTCGCAACTGGTGCACACACGTTGTTCTCGTCAAGCCCCATCTTTTCATATGCAACTTAACCGACTTATGCCGCCTTAACCTTGAGCTTAACCCAGGGTCAAACTTTGGAATCGACCAAATTGGTTTATTTCGAACTGCAATGATGAGAGAGAAACACTATGGTATCAAAATCATTACTATAAATGTTTCAGGTTTATTAACTTTATATTATATTATATATTATATATTATATATATTATATTTAATATTAACGAAACAACTTTTGCTGAAAAACATGTTTGTTTACATTTGATAACCTCCATGGCCCAAACCATTAACCTGAGGTCACTTCTGATGGCATGTTAGCGAAAAACAATACGAATGGATTTCCAGTGCTCTTTTTGGATTCCGCCTAGCTGCCATAGTTTCCGAGATAATGGCAAAGTTTCCTGAAAAACTTCATATTTTGGCACATATGACCTTTGATGACCGTCAGTTCGACCCTTGAAAGATTATTGTCGCAATGGTATTACAACTTTCAAAAATATATGTAGTTGTAAACTCTATCCACATATCATTATTTCTATGATTTTTAGCTCTTATGGCAGAGTTATGATGGGGTGCAAATAATGGCCTCCCCCGACAGTATTCCGAAATACTTTCCACCCGTCCAGGATAGGACGTTAAAGAGAGAGTGTGCCTACTTCACTTCGTTCATGCGGAGTTGGTTGACACTGGGTCTCTTCTAGAGCATATTTTCTGAACTATTCATTACATCTATGTCTCTCAGATTCACCTCTACATTAGTTGCTGAGATATTCCAAATTCACCAAGATCAGGTTAAATGGCGTTCACACAATTGTCGGTTATCGCCAGAAAGGCTGCTACTACATAGAGCATTGCTATATATCTCCTAACGCTAGCCATATATCGCTAGCGCTGTGCAATAGAAAACAGCTCTGGTCGCGCTGACAGCAGCTGCCCCGAACAGAGGCCTCGATATCTATTTTTACATAGTTGTTCGCATTGGGGTTTCTTGGCTTACAGTGCTCTGCATTAAATTACAATTCTGTTTTATAAGTTGCGCGATCGTTTACTGGATTATCAAAGCCAAAAACAATTATGCAAAAACTTATAATATCCATAAAAACTCAACTAAAGAGGCTACATACATAAATTGTATCGTATCCAATAATCAAACCGATAGCTTCCCAGTTCTCACCGTAATACAAATATATTTGACATTCCAAAAGAGTAGGCACACATCCTTTAACGAGTGATATTGCATTAGTGTTGCTGGAGAACCATTTTCCAGCCTTCGATTTGGTCGGAGAACCGTAGAACCATTTTACCACCCCGGTCACCGACCTTGAGTCAAGCACAAACCTGCTCTGTGGTGCCTTACATTATATTAATTCGTACTTACATCATGCGCCTTACATTATATGTATATTAATTATTAAATCACATTTACCTCCAAAAAGCAAGACAAGATTGTGACCAAGAAATAGCACTATGAACTTTACCACGAAAAACATATCCTATTGACAAATGTGCACTGTACTTAGCAGTGTTTCCATGCTACGATAGTCAAATGTGCGATGCCACTGTACCTACAGATGGAAAGGTGCAAAGCCAGCTCAAAACCCAATGAAGTTTTATTGTCTTTATATTTAATTTTCTCCTTGAAACTGCATATTTGATCCACAAAAATAAGGAAATTTCCA
>VOPJ01004831.1:0-10364 GCA_014673585.1 Semibalanus balanoides
AGTCAGCTGAGTATGCCACGCCGTCAGCTGATTGTATCAAATGACGTCCCGACTTAGGTTGCGTATTCTGACGGGAGCCAAATACAATGAGTTAAGATTTACTGGTGTTGACCTCAAACCGTTGGAATGGAACCAGGCTTCCAAAGAGTCTAAAACCTGTTCCATATAACTACGTGAGTTATTTGCGAAAAACCGAGGGGGCATTGTTACCCCCCCCCCCCTACCCGGGCGAGGGTTAACAATGCCCGCTCGTCAGGTCTCGACTTGCTCGCGACCCGGGGCGGTGCGCCCTCGCAGAGGCGCACCCAGGGCCAGGGGTGGTGGCAGACAGAGGCGCACCCAGCGAGAAGGCGGTGCTCGAGCAACACTCCCGCTCACCTTCCCCTAAACTAAATGAACACACAACTGCCAGCGTCGCGGTTATGTCTATCGAGCTAGTCGAAGATTGAACACGTCGAGACACATCCGCGGCACCTACTAGCGCGCGAAGAAAATCGTGCCCGTCCTTTGACTTATCTTCACTTCCCATTGGTTTCATGTCTGAACATTTAGAAGAAAAAACACTCAGATGAATCCAGCTTGCAATGTATTGGACCCGGTGAAGATTTATAGTTAACGCCGTTTAACATGCGTGTTTTAGATGATTAAAGAACTTGTGCATTGCGCAGTGTAATAATTTTAGGAAATGTCTGAAATTTGCTCATTGATCCTTATTTGCTCCATATTTAAAAGATTGACATACCTCCCATTCAATGTCTTGTTTGCTCGTGTTTGTACTTTTGTCAGATGTGTTGTTCCAATGTCGTCCATTTTCGGGTGCCCACTGCCTAGTTGTTCCTAACACTACTATGGGCGCCATATAACTACTTTGTTGCGGCGCCCTAAAGCCCCAATCATCATCATCATCATTTTGAAGTACTGTCAGTCCAACTGGGGACATGTCTCTGTCCCGTCCCATCCTGGACTGGACTTGACGTTTTTTCTGTCCTGCTCCCCAGTGCCGTTCCGGACTGGAGTGGCTGCGGCAGCGGTGGCTGTGGCGGTGTACAGTCTGGCCAGCCAGCAGCAGCTCGTAAGAAGTCGGCACCTGTTGCCGCATCACCTGCTGAAGACGGTGAGTTGACGGAGACGGCTCGTCGGACGGCGGGGAGACTCAGACGACCGGCATCGGGTCAGGCCACGGCTCATGTCAGGATCGGTCGGTCAGGAGCAGTGACGACCGGGGACCAGTCAAAAGCAGTCCGGAAGGTGTTGTTTCCAGTGCACCAGGCATACGCCAGATAATGCCGAACTTTGCAGGAAACCGCTCATTCAAGGATCTAACGGAGGTGGCATGGGATGTAAACCTGTGCCGACACAATATCCACCCATCCCACTGCGCAGGGGACTGCCAACAGCTGCATCTGTGTCGCCTCTTCGTCGCCGATATGTGCCCGTATGCTGAAACGTGCAGGAGTGGCCACAAGCTGAATTCCTCACACAACACGAAGGTGCTGAAAGAACGCGGGCTGAAGCGGCTGTCTGAAGGAGAACTTCTGGATGCGATCAGCGCTGGTTATCTCGCACGATGCCGCCGATCACCGATCTCCGAATTCGGCGCTCCGCTTTTGCGCTGCGGTATGTTACGTTACAGTACCTGAATGACGAATGACTGTGAATACGACGGAAGAAACTGCCTGCCGCCTTTCACGTCTGTGACGGATGGATGATAGGCCAGGACGTGCGCGAACAGTATGGTACTGAGGACTCTTTCCCAAACTCGTGAGTGCCGAAACGCTTCATCATCAGACGTGCGGAATAAGGAGCGCTCACTTATCTCACGTGAGACCTTCTTGGAAGTCGCTTGACGACCTCCTACTGTTAGAAACGTCTGGCTGAGCATTCATCCCCTTGTTAGTACTCGGTTCGCGTCCTTCTGGTGCGACTTTTTCTCTTTCTAGTCGAAAATGGCGTAGAGGCTTGTCCGTCCTCACGTGCACCAAAAGGCGTCCGCCAGAGAGCACCGTAATGCCTATCAGGAATGAGTCGCGATTCAACGGAAACCTTGGCGTTCCTGACACATGGATTTGTGAACCTGTGGCTCTATACAATATGCTAACGCAAGCCGCCCGTCTGCCTCTGGCCGTTACTTGCATGAAGTCCCTGCATCTGTGTCGCCTATTTCGTCGCCGGGATGTGCCGTTGCCTGAAACGTGCAAGAAGAAGGCCATTCAAGTTTTGTTGAGATTCATCAACACAACGTGAAGTGTTCTGAAAGAAGTCGCGGGGATGGAGCGATTGCCTGAAGGAGATATTCTGGAGGCGATCGAAGCTGGCTATCTCGCCCGAAACCCGATCACCGATCTCGAACGCCGCTTTGCGCTGCAGATATGTCGTGCGTACCTGGACAACGAAGACTGCGAATTCGAAAACTGCACGCGCGTTCACGTCTGTGACGGGTATGTGGCCAGGACGTGCGCGAACGGCAGTGGATGCGGACTCTCCCACAATCTCGTGAGTACCGACAACGCTGCCATCATCAGACGTACTGGGCTGAGCTCACTATCTCATGGAGACCTCTTGGAAGTCCTTGACGACCCTCCTACTGCTAAGAACGTCTGGATGAGCCTCTCCTCTTGTAACGACTGCGTCGCTCCTTCGAGCGACCCTTCTCGACCAGTCGGAAGTGGCGCAGAGGGTGTCATCTTCAGTGCACCAGGCGTCCACCAGAGAACATCGAATGCCTCGGGAAAGAGTCCATTCACGGATCCAAGGTGTCTGGCAGCAGTGTCCGATGGTATGTGAACCTCTGCTCGATACTCACAAATATCTCGCCTCTACGTCTGCCGCTGGTGTATTGCCGAAGCAGGCTGAATTCTGTGTTCGCCTCTTCGTCGCCGATATGTGCCCGTATGCTGGACACGTGACAGGAGTGGGGGGCCGAAAAGCTGAATTCCTCACACAACAAGGCGAAGTGCTTGAAAAAGAACGCGCGCGCTGAAGCGGCTGTCTGAAGGAGAACTTCTGGATGCGATCAGCGCTGGTTATCTCGCCCGATGCCCGATCACCGATCTCGAACGCCGCTTTGCGCTGCAGGTATGTCGTTCGTACCTGAATGACGATGACTGTGAATACGACGAAGACTGCCTGCGCCTTCACGTCTGTGACGGATATGTGGCCAGGACGTGTGCGAACAGCAATGGATGCGGACTCTCCCACAATGTCGTGAGTGCCGACAACGCTGCCATCATCAGACGAGCGGGACTGAGCTCACTATCTCACGGAGACCTCTTGGATGTTCTTGACGACCCTCCTACTGCTAGGAACGTCTGGCTGAGCCTCGACTTCCAGTAACGGGTCCGTCGCCTCTTCAAGCGACTTGGCTCCCGCACAGAAACAAACCGGGTCGTCGGATGGTGTGAGCCCCGACTGTGGGCGTCGGCCAGCCCCGCCGCCCACAGCACTGATGATGGTGTGACACTGCCAGGACTGGGAGCTGCTGCCGCCGGCGCGGCTTGGTGTCAAACACTCGACCTGGAAGTCATCGTGCGTTTGCAGGACATTGACGGAACGCGTGTTCAGGCTAGCGTACCCTATACTGAAGGAGATTTCGTTAGTGCCTTTGGGTATGTTTTGGTACAATGTAAGGATGGTGTTGCCTCGATTGTCGCAGATTCGCGCTTTATCTGTGATCAAGGCTGTACGTTGGTTTTCGATGCGCTGTTGATTGTTGTCTCTTGAATCAGGTTAGTCGTGGTGAAAGGGGACAGTCTACACAGCATCGCTGAGGTAGCTTGATCGAACTTCCGCAGATCAGGTCTCTTGAGCTTCAGTTTTCGATTATTTGCAGCGCTCTTAGTTCTTACTTGTAAATCCTTAACATTTGTTCTGTTTATGGTTACGAGCGAGGGCTTGTTCAGCACTGATCGTCCAGTGATCCAACGAGACTGGCGTGTTAAGGAAACATTTCTATTTGTATAGCCAAGATTGTGATTTGAACGTGCCACCTTTACAGTTGGGCTGTGTTAAAGGGCAAGGCAAGTGCTTTCTGGGTCAGTCAGAACACGTCACTGTGCGTAGTTGTGCACTTCGGCTGGCCGAGCTGATGAATATGACTGTTGGAAAGGATTTCCCGGAGTTACAAGTACTTAGCAGAGGGCTGTGTTGCGTGAACATGTGTCCCCTTGCTTCCACCCGTATAACCACAAGCTGATTAATCCTGGTTTGTGAGTCGAGGGGCCATTTAGTCGAGGTGCCATACCTGTCCGTTTGTAATCATTAGTTTACGCATTAGTTTACTTATCCCACGTATTTCTTTTGTACTGGTGATTACGGGAGCTTGTTCGAATTGATAGTCCAGAGAGCGAGGTTTGGCAAGGCTGTGTGGCATGTTGTGGGAAATGTTAAGCTTTCATCGCCAAGGTTGTGATTGGAACGTGCCTCCGCCATTCGGCTGTGTTACATGGCAAGGAAGGAATGTGCTCCTTGGGTCAGTTTATGTACGGCTTTGAGCATAGCTGCAGGTTTCGCTCGGCGTGACTGCAGAGGCTGATGGATGTGATTGTTGGAACGGAATTTTCCGGGCTTAGAAGTTATAAGCCAGGAGGCTGTGAGAGTGTAATCGCTGTGCTTTAAAGGGAGTGTGCCTACTCTTTTGAAAAATGTCAATATATTTTAATTACGGTAAGAAGCTATGCTTTGATTTTGGTTACGATAAATTTCAACAGTCCTGGAGCCCCCTTGTTGAATTTTTACTTATTTTTTCTGTTTTGCAATTTGTTTTGTTTCAAACTCAAACGATCGTCCTATAAACAGAGTAGCGGAAAATGTTACTATCTGGCGCACTTGGCCAGAGCTAACGAAATATATGCTAGCGTTGTAATTTAAGACAATGCTTCTAGTGGCGAAAGCTCCTCTGGCGACCTATTGAAATTAATATTCTCGCAGAATGTGATTGGGCGACTTTTGGAATATCTCAGCAACTAAAGTGATTCTGGGAAATGAAAAGTACATGGCTAATTCAGAAAGAATATGTTCTAACAGACTAGTGTCCAACAACTCCACATGACATGTGAGTAGGCCACTCCTTTACTGCATGTAACACAGCTGATCAATCCTGCTTTGTCTGCATTAGTCTGGGGACCATGTCTGTCGGTTTGGGTTTGACTGGTTTTGATGCCAATACAGAATCTTGTCTCACCCTGGTGGTTTTCGTGGATCGGGCTGTCATGAACCGATTGAGGAGTTGTGCGTTTCAGTGGCTATCACCTCACACTTACCCACCGTGGTGCACCATAGGAACCGAATCGGTGTTGTCTGGGTCGGAGACACTCGTGTTCGATATAGGCAAGACCGGGGAGCTACCAACGATGCATGGGTCACTGGAGCCGTGCCGTCGTAAACATCACCTGTCCCTCTAGGCTGTACAGGGTGCGCGGAAAGTCTTGGCGCTTTCAACATTTTTGCAAACAAATGTAACTGGCTCATAAACATTCAACAACAGGCTGGAACAGTGACTGGAAACAACAAGCCACATCCTTTTGCCAACCGCTCACTCGAGGAAACCGCCGTCGGCGGCGATGACGGCCTCGACTCGAGAGCGGAAGCCCTTGCAGGTCCTGGTGATGTAGGCCACCTCCAGCGCCTCCCACGCAGCTACGATGCGCACCTTAAGCGACTCCAGGATAGGATGAGAAGTGGCCCTGGACATTATCCTGCGAACGCTCGACCTTGCTTAGTCGAGCGGGTTGAGGTCGGGCGACTGAAAGCGGCCACATCTTCCTTTCACCTGAAGTTATCCCGGCCCGCTAAGCTGCGTCTAGCTTGGCATGGAAGGTGGTGGCGTTGTGGGTGGGGCGCTCTGTCCTGTTTGGAAGGCAAAAATTGCCTTCCGGGTAGGTCGCCTTGATCCAGGGGATGACGTGCGTGTCTAGGAGCCCCTCGTTACCTACCTGTTGATCTTCTTGTAGGCGTTGACGAAGATGATAGAAATCTCTGCCCGTCGGACCCGACCACACCCATGACCACCACCTTCCGCGGGTGCTTTTTCACAGGGTTGAACCAAATACGGGGTCCACTTCGTGAACAGGCTTGGCGGACAGGTAGCGGGAGTTCGTCCAGTGCAGCTGAGCGTCCTCGTGGAACATCTTTTCATCGGAGAAGATCCAAACGAAGCTGGCGGTCAAGCCGGACCCGGCTACCGCGCGCAGGCAGCCAGCGACAAGCTGCCACTTTGCCTGTTTATTCACGACAGAACGCGATTCAAATATCATATTGGCCCGCCCCCCGGCTAGCCGGGTCGACGAGGGTCACGCCTGCGGCCATTGGCAGAATGGCGACCAATCACACGCGCGCTGGCAGCATCCAGAGGACGTCAGTAACTTTCCGCGCACCCTGTATAAGAATGTGTTACGAATGACCGTCTGCAGAACACTAGCTAATCACGCTCTGTGGTCATGCCAATGGTCAGTGACGGCGAAATTATTTCATAAAACATTGCATGATGCACCCAACTTGTCTCAGGGTCATTGGTGGGTTTCGCCCTCATTTTAAGAATCTAGAGAGCGTTGATATTTGTGTTAGAGAAGCTACGAACTTTCGTGCCAGACCAATCCTGATCGATATATACGGGTTGCGCGGTGCGCTGCTTGGCCATCGATGCCTGTGACATCTTGTGGTAGCGAATTCCGAAACATCGAGCTGGAACATTTCATATTGTGAAAAGCACGCCAACGGCCCAACGCTCTTCTAAAAATACTAGTCACTGCATGGACGTGCTACCAAAGCTACGTACGGCATTTCTCCAGATAGCGCTTGAAAAGATTTAACAGGCCATACAATTCGCACTTTCGGCTAAATTCACTCCATGCAGCCATGGTGTAAGAACAAATGCCCTTCAATATTATAATGTCCTCCATATGATGCAGCGTTCCATGCAGTATGTCACAAAACAAATGGAATTCCAGGCATACCGCTTTCCAGTGGTGGGCATAGTTCCGCTAATCCGCTAACCGCTAATTAGCGAAACTAACTTTTGCTTAGTGGATTAGCATTTTCGCTAATTTTGAAAACCGTTAGCGGACCAATAAGCTTCCGCTAAATTTAGTTCCGCTAACTTAAAGTCCGCTAATAAAATGCATACATGTTTGGTTCATGTTTTTAATACATTTAAGAGAGGGGAGGGGTAAATAAGGAAGACGGAATGACAGTGACGGAGTGACCTTCCGCCACTGTTTAATTGAATTGAATTAATGAAGAAAAATGTGTAACCTTGATCATCATCTGATCTTGGCTGCTATACTTTTTTGAACGCTCTATGTCTAAGCTAAACCAGGGCTGGTAAAAACGGTTTCGGTGGCCCCCGACCAAATCAGGCCGAAACAAAGTGGCCCGTGACCTGAGCGTTGTAACTGAAGCAGATCACACTGCCCCATAGTCCCAGCAAACGGATATTAAAATTCCTACTTTCATAAAGTTACGTTTTCACAACAAAAATAACATTAAAATAGTCCTCGCCCGCCATCACAATGGTCTTAAAAGGCCCAAATAATTTGAATGACCTTTTCGGCCCCGGGGCAAACTTCAAAGGGTATTTTCTTTATGTATCATTAATCATGATCGCACTTTTTACCAGCCCCGGCTAAAACATCAAAATTGCAGCTCTCTAAGTCTGTTTGTTAATGGTTGAAGAGCATAAAATCTAAATAAAAACTGAATCTGATTCATATGATAGAAAGTTGGTGGTTAGTGGTTAGCGTTAGCTTCCGCTAATTTTGTTAGCGGCAGACTTGTAACGACTCACTTTTTTAGTCGACTCAAGTCCACTCAACGCCGAAGAACTGGCTCAAGTGCTGTTTATTTCAATTTTTGTGCTGTAACACAAAATGAAATAACTCGACTCTTGACTCAAGAGCTGCTTGTGAAAAATTAATCCGACTCGATCTTGCTCAGTGCAGCTTTAACAATTGATTCGATTCGAACTCAAAAATACATTTGAGTCGACTCAATTTGACTCATCACAAGTTTCATTATTGCTCGATGTTGACCGTGAGGGGGGGGAGTCGGGTGTCGGATAAATCACATTCTATCTAGTGTAAATCGGTTTGCTCAGGTGAAGGGGCTTCCGGCTTGGCTTTAAAGGAAATAGTTCACCTTCAACATGGGTTTTGAACTGAGATAGCAATTTTGTAGCCCGTGTTGCAAAACCCCTAACTGCAAGTTTTCTGGGCTGAAAGGGCTCTCCAGCCGAATATATTTTGACTTTTTGTCGAAGGAATGTGGGCCATAAATAAGGAATGTCACGATGTGGGCCTCACACACCTGGACAGAGGTCATACAGTAATCTCACGCGACTATACATTCGAATCTGATTGGCTGAACCACGTTTGACGTTGCGGAGAGTACGCATATAGTTTTGATAAAATTAATAATTTACGTCCTTCTGTTCTGAATCGGCGGCGCGGCGCGATGTATGTCTATTTTTGCCATGAAAAGAAGTTGTATTTGTAAATATAATCAAATTGTGTTTTACAAAATCAATCCAAGGTGAACTTTTTCCTTTAAAGCTCCCTTAGCTATGTCCCTGTTGAATTTGTCTCACATTTGCTCGAGTCGACTCAAGTCTGACTCACAACCGAAGAACTGACTCAACTCTTGACTCAAGTTCTGTTTCAAACAGATTTAATCGACTCTTGACTCAAGTCCCGCTTTGAAAAATTTAGTCGACTTAACTCATGACTCATCCAAAAATTTCTGACTCATGAGTCGATTTTTGACTCAACTCTGAGTCATTTACAAGTCTGGTTAGCGGTTAGCGTTAGCGGAAGTGATCTTTGTATAGTTAGCGGATAAGTGGCTAGCAAAGCTAACTTTTCGGTTAGCGGTGCCCACCACTGCCGTTCTCTGACTTTGAACAATGTTCATAAGTTTGTATGCTGTTGACTTGTGCGGCCTGTTACAATAGGTATGCTGCTTACATTTGAAAACTAATAAAACGCGTTCCTTCTCGATTTTGGTAGAGCTCTCATTCTCATCCGTCTTCTCAAGAATGCGCAACTTACTTATAGACGAGTGGTTCTTAGTGTCTAGGGTATGGCTATACCCCCTTTAATGGCGATAATGAGACATTACACCGTCCCACATCGTGGCAGTTCTCAGCTTTAAGCCATGCGGTGCAGCATAACTTCAGGCGCTTACTACTAGTGCCATCTAGGGACAGGAATATAGGAAGGTACTTTAGGGTGTCCTCGTCAAGTGTTCTTTGTATTTTTCGCGATTTTTAACCGCACGAGATACATGTGCGAAACTTCACGTACTGAAGAGCGACAACATGGCACGCCAGAAAGTCATGACACAACTACAAGTACATGAAGATGTGGACTAATGCCCAGAAGGCTTTTCCTAGTTATTTAGGGGAGAGTGCGGGTAAAGCGGACCACTGCAGTGCACATGGGACGGGAGCGTGATTTACTTTAGCACGCCATAATTGGGTCGGTACATTCTATATTAATTTCAAGATGTAAAACTGATAATTATATGGACAAAAGTAGTTGTATTATATTTGGGAAAGGCCATCTGCATCATTGGCACATTTATAGGTACCTATCTCTCACAAGATAGCACGATCAATATCGATATTTTCAGTCAATATCCCCAAAGGCTTCACCCGAAACAAGACTAGGCTATGTCGTTAAAACGAAATGCTTCTTATTTTAAGCTAATCTATAAACCAGATGATCACAAATGTCAAAATGCACATTTGCGAACTTCTAAACAGCTTAAAACCTTGTGCTCGTTGATACGTCTTGAAAATCCAAGTGAAATCCCCTTCGCACTAAAAAACGGTTCCTCATGAAGACAACTGCTCTGCGAGTACCTTGGGAGGTAGCTACGAGAGTAACACAGCATCATATGAATAAACAGAGAATGCCCCCCCCCCCACCATACAAATTATTGAGCAATATGCCAGCTATCACATGCAGCCACATAAATAAATGTCGGGTATCACAGGAACGTAGCCCATCCACCCGTCATCATGAATCTGGTACGGGTACCATGGAATGGCAGTGAATGTGAAAAGAAAATCAAAGCGTATGAAACTAGCACATATATGGCAATTATCTTGATTTCCTGAGGCATAACTTCCCATTTATTTATTTTTTAACCGTATTAGTGGCAGTTTTTTTGTCCACCCCTCATGGTTTTAACTATATCTCCGGAACTGCTTGGAGTAGCCTCATGACATTTTGGGACTTTTCCTAAAATTGATTTTCATGTGTGATGTCAAAAATTGTAGTTCCTCAACTGAACAGAAGCGGTTTCAGGGCCAAGTTTTGGGAGGATTTTTCGTCAGCATTTGGCAATGATACGGAGATGCGATCTTCTCG
>VOPJ01004832.1:0-10363 GCA_014673585.1 Semibalanus balanoides
ATCAGTATGTTTGAGTCCCTGACTGCTCTCCAAGTATGCATACTTCATACCCAAGTATCAACTTTTACGCCGCGAAGCGGCGTAAAAGTTTTATTTTAGGTCGTGGAAAACGAAAATCTAACATTGGAACCAGACTCAAATAACCCTTTGCCTGGTTGCACATCTCGGTATGATGAAAAATATTTTAATTAAGGTAGTGTTTAATAAATACATTTTTCGGATAGTAAATCACGATGACTGGTGGCAGTAGGTATGTGCTTAATAACTTGGCATATTGGGGTATATAACTGGGTATACCTACATATGCACGCGAACTGCAAAACATTACAACAATGGGTATCAACCAACAGTGAATATGGCTTGAAAACAGCGAGCGGCAGAACGGCTTTCCGCACATAAATGGTTCCTGTTGATCTGGAGGAGCCTGGGACGAAATGGCTTCGGGAGATGGTTTCCTGGTCCCACTATTAGCATTTTGGTCCAGCAACTTGGACACCGCAGAAGCAACTTCCTGGTGCCGATGTCCGGCGTCTCTGCATTCGCGTCACCTTTTTTCGAAATCGGCAAGACTAGTTTAAACATTTAGCCCACGTTGAAAAGTTCATATTTTATGAGGGGAGTGGGACCCTTGGGCTAGCAAGTATAGGTCACCGCCAAGACCGCGTAGACGCTTAATTCATTCCATTTTTGCGCATGTTTACAGGAGTTTTATCATTAAACAATTCGTGTATTG
Organism: Semibalanus balanoides; assembly: GCA_014673585.1. Taxonomy (NCBI): domain Eukaryota; kingdom Metazoa; phylum Arthropoda; class Thecostraca; order Balanomorpha; family Balanidae; genus Semibalanus; species Semibalanus balanoides. The sequence continues at coordinate 734 of VOPJ01004832.1, forward strand.
TTCATCCGCGAAGCGGCGCGAAATTGTCGAGTTTTCACTGTAAATGGCTTGTATTTTGACTTGTTGCAAAACAATTTTTACAGCTGTAGTGTCCGATCTTTTTGGGGGGGGGGGGCAAAACATAGTCTCAGGACCTTTGGGAGGCATTGCCCCTTTGGCCCCCCTGGATCCGCCCTTGGTTCTTACAAGCTTGGTACATATTCGCAACAGATAGAGTGCAGGAAACGTATTGCATTTCTTACATAATATCAATGCGTAGGGAGGCTAATTTTAGCTCAGACACTGGTGGGTTTTAGTGGGTTTCTCTGACCATTGGCGATGCGTAATCAAAAACAATTACATAAATGTAGATATAAATATCACAATAAATACTACTTATCGTAGCCGGTGCCGAACATTAAGAGTCAGCTGCGCTGTGTGGCGCTTTTCGCCGAACAAAGACCCACACGCAATTCACCGTCGCTGGCTTAATCGACATCCATTAGAGCAGCCAACGTTTTCGGTCCAGCCTCAATGTGTCTGCCCCCGCCATGTATTGTTTGTGTGTTTCGATTACCGCGGCCGGCCAGCGACGCTGTGTCTCTGGGTATTGTGCTGCGGGGCTGTGTGACCTGCGCCAGTTGTTACGGGCAGCAGGAGACGTCTGGCCATTTGGTCGTGGGACAACAACGGCTGGGTGGTGGGTGATGTGGTGTGTCGGCACAGGACTTTTGCGGGTAAAGCACTACGGGTGGTGGTTAATGTGGTGTGTCGGCACAGGACATTCGCGGGTAAAGCACTACGGGTAGTTGGGAATGTGGTGTGTCGGCACAGGACATTTGCGGGTAAAGCACTACGGGTAGTGGGGAATGTGGTGTGTCGGCACAGGACATTTGCGGGTAAAGCACTACGGGTAGGGGGGAATGTGGTGTGTCGGCACAGGACATTCGCGGGTAAAGCACTACGGGTAGTGGGTGAATGTGGTGTGTCGGCACAGGACATTTGCGGGTAATACGGGTAGTGGGGAATGTGGTGTGTCGGCACAGGACATTCGCGGGTAAAGCACTACGGGTAGTGGGGAATGTGGTGTGTCGGCAGAGGACATTTGCGGGTAAAACACTATGCCTACATTAAAGGGACTGTCCCACCTTCAAAAAATGTGTCAAATGTACGTCGTTTGTGGTGCCAAATATGAAGTGAATGGGCTGCTTGACACGAATAATTGACATTTGTTTCTCACTGAACAGTCTCAATTTCATACAAAATCAGTTTAATATTTTGGGCTGATGACGTCATATTTTTAGAAGAATTTTTGGGGAAAGAATAAAACCGTTCCACGCTGTTATATAAGTAGGACTAGTGTATTGGCTAATGTCATGGCCAAAGGTAAAACAAGTCGACTGTATCAACATTTGCATAACCACATGTTATCAGACCTAACGCCATCGCTCTACGGTCACCATTCAAAATACATTGGGGCTGGCGATGTTCAGATTGCAAAAATCAAACTCCGAATTTCCTTGTGGATTCGACCCTCAGTGGTATGTTTTAACTTATACGATACATAATTTAAATGCCAAGCACGCAAAATGGCTATCTCAACTCAAATCTTATGTTAAGGTGGGACAGTCCCTTTAAGCAAGAAGGTCGATCCAGGGATTATGCCATTTTTGCCTTGGTTATAAATAACATAGTACGTAATCAAGCACTTAGTGAATAAGCACTTGTCATTGACTCAAACACTGTGTGAAACGGAGAACGTTGTAATATTATTAGTCTGAGCAACATTAATGGGATACAATGCTGTTTTATCTGGATATTTTGTTCGATTGTGTTGTTGGAAATCACTGCAGTGAGGATTCCCTCACTGCAGTGATTTCCAACAACACAATCGAACAAAATGTCAAGATAAAACAGCATTGTATCCCAATAATATTGTTACCGGCCTGGCCACGCGCCGACAAGCCGGCAGGATGCACTTACAGCCCGCGATTGATGTCATGATGATTGACTTTGTGTACGAGTATCAGTGGCGACGGAGGTTATTTTCGGATGGTGGGGGGCAAGGAAAACCAGGGGCCCCTCGTCAAAGGGCCCTTATCCCACGGCCAAAGGCCCCACCCAAAAAAGGCGCTAAATGGATCTGCTCGGAATTAGGCCACGTATTTTGCAGAGCCCCTAAATGATCACAACAAACGTCAGACAGGCCCATAATGAAGTATCATGCCTTCCGAGGGCCCCTCCGGTCTACCAAGGCCCCTCAGGTCTACCAGGGCCCCTCACGTCTACCAAGCCCCTCAGGTCTACCAAGGCCCCTCAGGTCAGGTCTACCAGGGCCCCTCACGTCTACCAGGGCCCCTCAGGTCTACCAAGGCCCCTCAGGTCTACCAAGGCCCCTCGGGTCTACCAAGGCCCCTCAGGTCTACCAGGGCCCCTCAGGTCTATCAAGGCCTCTCAGGTCTGCCAAGGCCCTCAGTTCTACCAAGGCCCTCAGGTCTACCAGGGCCCCTCAGGTCTACCAAGGCCCCTCAGGTCTACCAAGGCCCCTCAGGTCTACCAGGGCCCCTCAGGTCTACCAAGGCCCCTCAGGTCTACCAGGGCCCCTCATGTCTACCAAGGCCCCTTCAGGTCTACAGGGCCCCTCCACGTCTACCAAGACCCTCAGGTCTACCAAGGCCCCTCAGGTCTACAGGCCCCTCAGGTCTACCAAGGCCCCTCAGGTCTACCAAGGCCCCTCAGTCCTATCCAAGCCCCTCACGTCGCTATCCATGGCCCCTCACGTCTACAGGGCCCTCATGTTCTACCAAGGGCCCTCAGGTCTACTAGCAAGGCCCCTCAGCCTACCAAGCCCCCAGGTATACCAGGGGGAAAGGGCCCGCTCAGTCACCAAGGCCCCCAGGTCTACCAAGGCCCCTCAGGTCTACCAAGGCCCCTCAGGTCTACCAAGGCTCCCTCAGGCCGACTAAGGGCCTTCTGTCGGCCTAAGATGGCCCCTCGGATAGCTGGGGGCAAATGACTCATGTGTTGCTTAAGATGAGGGCAGGCCATTTTTGCTTGCTTAAGATGGGCATATTTTGAGACTGATCCAGAGTTGCCAACTTGATCGGAATTGGATCGGAGCAGGAGTTGACATTGTTGTCGAGTCGGAGCCTGCGTAGTAGTTAAAGGAAATAGTTCGAATATTCAGCCTTGTCTTATGGCTGACGAGTTAGAATGCAAGTCAGAGTCGTATATCTGAATCGGAGTAAGATCGATAAATCCATCGAATCCAACGCCCTGATCGTGCTGAATGAAATAATTCCCACCGTAACGTTTTTCATCATTGTTTTTGTTGCCACATATAAGTTGATGACAACCAAATACACCAATTGACTTTTAAAAAACATGACCCTATTTCTACCAAATGATATGTCGATCTGTCCTAAATTTTGGAGTGACCACTGCACCATCCCAGCATCCAAGCATCCCAGCATCCCATTATCCAAACGTCCCAGCATCCCGGCCTCCAAGCATCCCAGCACCCCAGCATCCCAGCATCCCATCATCCCAGCATCCCATCATCCCAGCATCCCAGCGTCCCAGCATCCCAGCATTCTAGCATCCCATCATCCCATCATCCCATCATCCCATCATCCCATCATCCCATCATCCCATCATCCCATCATCCCATCATCCCATCATCCCATCATTCCAGCATCCCAGCACCCCAGCATCCCAGCACCCTAGCATCCCAACACAGCCCAGCGTCGCACCATTCCACCATTCCACCATTCCATCCCCCCTCCCCACTGACGCGTCAGTTTCCAGTCGATGACCGCTTGCGGCTGGTCGATGTTGACGCTGTAGTCGCTCTCGGTGTCTGCGAGGCCCAGCTGCGACACGTGACGCAGCCAGCCGCCGCACGCGTGACGGAAGAAGTCGTCACACGGCGACACGGTGGGGTCGCGCGCACGCAGCAGGTGTGACGCCACCGAGACGCAGCCCGGCGTGACGCACAGGTCGCCCTGAAACTGTGACGATGGGGTCAGTGATAGGTGGCGGGACGATGTGACGGAGGGGTCACAGGTCACAGGTCGCCCTGAAACTGTGACGACGGGGTCAAGAATAGGTCACAGGGATGATATGACAGAGGGGTCATACACAGGTCACAGGTCACCCTGAAACTGTGACGACGGGGTCAGTGATAGGTGGCGGGATGATGTGACGGAGGGTCACAGGTCACAGGTCGCCCTGAAACTGTGACGACGGGGTCAGTGATAGGTGGCGGGACGATGTGACGGAGGGTCACAGGTCACAGGTCGCCCTGAAACTGTGACGACGGGGTCAAGAATAGGTCGCGGGACGATGTGACGGAGGGGTCACAGGTCACCCTGAAACTGTGACGACGGGGTCAATGATATGTCACAGGTCACCCTGAAACTGTGACGACGGGGTCAAGAATAGGTCACAGGGATGATGTGACAGAGGGGTCACACACAGGTCGCAGGTCACAGGTCACCCTGAAACTGTGACGACGGGGTCAAGAATAGGTCGCGGACGATGCGACGGAGGGGTCAGGCACAGTTAGCAGGTCATCGGGAAACAGAGACGGAGGGGTGTCCAGAACAGGTCACAGGGAAGATGTGATGGAGGCCGGTCACCCGTTAAGAGGTGTCACTCTGAAACTGTGGGACGGGGTAAGATGCGGCACTGGTAGGGACTAACGTGGAGGGAGGAGGATAAATGGTCAGCTTTGGAGCCTAGATTCGGAAAACGTTTGGTCATTAGCTTAAGGAACATTTGTTGAAAATTGGATAGGGGAAACGTTTGTGGTTGCAGTCTTATGACTATTAAAATGAGAGTTTATGTTATTATGTTCATGGGTTGCATATTATTTAAGGATCAGCAATAACCCTCGCCAACCAATCAATAACGCTCGCCTGGTGGGTGGTCATTTTAACTGCACTTGAGTTTTGTTTTTGTTTTCTTCTCGGGAATAGTGGAAAACCAGCGGAGCACAGCGCCATCAAATTTGGCACAACTATTTAGACATCAAATACCCACATTGTGTGCGAATTTCGGCCTCAGGTCATCTTAGGTCAGGTCAACAGGTCACGTTAAGCGACATTTCCTTCCGAAACGTTTGTCGTCGTGCTTAAGTCATTGTGTATGTCCGAGACGAGAGATAGTTAAATTACAGGATTTCATAAGGTCATAAGTACCCGCTTCGCGCTCGCTCGTAAGTCGTAACAAGACCGACAAAGGTCAAACTTCTGCCCAAAATATTGCACGTTATCTCTGCATGTTTGTAAGTGTTCTCATTCATAAAATGCCAAGAAAATATTGCATACCCATTAAGTGCAATCATATATGGGCAATAAAGAGGCGCAAACAGGGGCTTAGGCTGCACGGCCACGGCGGCAGTGTATTGCAAAACATATATCAGCCCATGGGGAAAAACAGATGCCCAAATGCAATCCGTACCAGGAGAATAAATGCATATTAATTATGAAATCGAACCAGTGGTGGACATTTTGCGCTATAGCGAGGCGGAAAGCTTTTATAGTGATTGGGAGTGCATTGGCTTGCATAACTTGGCTGATTTATTACAAGCGAATTAATACCAATGCAGTCTCGCTCTCATATGATCACCAATGACTTGGAAGTATGCAAACGGGACGAGCAAAATACAAGGCTGGACAGGAATCTTCTTTTATCATCTCGATGCTTCTATGGTGTTATCTCGAGCAAGCTATCAAACGAGGCAAGTTCTCCAATTCAGCTAGGCTCGGGAAGGGATACATACACCAACGCGCTTGTTATCTAAGACACGATGCAAATTTTGCACATTACATTGGGACTTTCCCTTCACCCCACATCAACTTTGACTTATTTGCCTCCACAGCTCAAGTTTGGCACCTAAACAACCTCCAATTCAGTGTTGGCGCTGTCTGCGACACCCACTTGTCACTCGGACTCTCCGGTCGAGCTCAGCGCTGGATAGGTTGTCTCAGCCAATACATTGCGTGTCACATTGGAGTCTGGCCGGATCTGTCTCGTCGTGTGACTTGTAGTGCATCGTTTTGAAGATGATGGCGACGTCTCGCACTGAGCGTAGAACCCCCCTCGAGTACAGTAGGGGAGAGGTCTATGAGCCGGTGCCTATGCAGTGACAATCTGCAGGTGGCAAGTACCAGGCTCAGACTCATCTCAGCTGTATTGTACTCATTGCGAGAAGCGGCACGAAACCGAGGGCGTACCGGGGATTGAGTAGAGACGGGGAGTATTCTGGCCGACGATAGGACGTGCCTAGCACACCAGTCATGCGTGTGGCGTGGAACCGCTAGTGCATTTTGGCTGGCGTGACCCCGCATTGGCCTGGCCTGACCCCGCATTGGCTACTGGCTAGAGAGTGACCCTGCAATGGCTAGAGAGTGACCCCGCATTGGCTGGCGTGACCCCGCATTGGCTGGCGTGACCCCGCATTGGCTGGTCCTGACCCCGCATTGGCTGGCGTGACCCCGCAAGGGGTGACGCGACAATGCATTGCGTAGCGTGAGGCTGCATTGGATAGCAAGAGGCTGCATTGAATAGCGTGTCAATGGCTTAACTCTGCATTGAATGACATGACCCTGCATTGAATGGCGTGGCATTGCATTGAATGGCATGACCCTGCATTGAATGGCGTGGCATTGTATTGAATGACATGTCCCTGCATTGAATGGCGTGGCATTGAATGACATGACCCTGCATTGAATGGCATGGCATTGCATTGAATGACATGACCCTGCATTGAATGGCGTGGCATTGCATTGAATGATATGACCCTGCATTGAATGGCGTGGCATTGCATTGAATGACATGACCCTGCATTGAATGGCGTGGCATTGCATTGAATGACATGACCCTGCATTGAATGGCGTGACACTGTATTGAAATGCGTGATCCCCTATCAGATGGTATGACCTTGTTTTGTGTGGCGTGACCCTGATTTGGACGGCGTGATCTGATATTGGCCAGCCGAGAGACGAGCTGTAACAAAGGATGCTGCTACGAACACTGTAAAGTACTGGCTGTAGGTTCTCTGGACGTTAATGTAGGTAGACTACTAGCGGATCTAGAGGGGGGCGGCAGGGGCTTTAGCCCCCCCCCCCCATATTGCCTGAAATCGTCGAAATTTGGCATATTTTCAACTGCAGAGGGAAATGTAATAAACTTTTACAAAAGCATGTTGGTTTTAAACCGTTCAGTAAGGTCAAGGAAGCCCAAATCCCGATGAGTTTTTTCGAAATTTTCATTTTTTTTAGCCCCCATGCCCACGTTCTGGATCCGCCAGTGAGGTAGACAGCCTACAGTATATCTACTTAACCCGGCATTGACTGGTAAACGATTAGATATTGCAGTTATAATTGTCAGCATTGGGTCTGGGATCGCTTTTCATCATTTACATTCTGCTGATATATGCATTATGCAAGTCGCTGCTGATCCTATCGACTCTTGCAACTTCATTACTAAATGCTTTTCTGTTTTCGTAACACCATCAGCGCTAGAGCCTGTTGATCTCGAACCAGTTGGCTCAATCCACTTTAAACAATCACAGTAGATATACTTGAGACAAGAGTTCAATTTCTCGTCACTCGTCATATTCCACGAAGGGCTGGTTCATCTCATATACAGTTCGCATATGGCCAAACAGAACCAGATTGGGACACATGCTCGACTTCATTTGACACTCGGACTCGCTACATAACTGTAACGCGCTGTCATGTAATCATGACTTCTCGTAGAAGGAAACCAACTACTGCTAGAAGTTACATCTGCCACTGCCAATTTCAGCCAGAAGAACGCGCTGTCGTGTAATAATCATGACTTCTCGCAGAGGTAAACCAACTCCTGCTAGAAGTTGCATCTGTCTGTGACAGATTCTGCCACTGCCAATTTCAGCCAGAAGAACGCGCTGTCACGTAATCATGACTTCTCGTAGAAGGAAACCAACTCCTGCTAGAAGTTGCATTGGCTGTGGCAGATTCTGCCACTGCCAATTTCAGCCAGAAGCGAGCGTAGTAGCTGATTGCCTGCCGATCTCTTGTTGCGCCTGTGGTGAAGTGGGTCTAACTCGTGCATGGATGACCGCGTTGATAACCTGTGACCGTCTTGATTTAAATGAATGACGCGAGACCGGAATAGCCGTGCGGGTAAAATGCGAAAATCGCAATGCACGTCTTTCTCTATGTTTTAGTTTATTTAAATGACTACATCTAAAATAACTACAGTCATCACTGGACGGCAGCATGGGTCCCCGTAGTTTTTATCATTTTTCATCTCTGTGGATTGGTTTCAGGTTTTTTAAACTCTCGGAGAACTTTGCTTTCTCTTCTTTATGTGATTACACGCACAATTAACCAAGTTGAACGGATTCACATTAATATGCAACTGCGTTTTGAAAACTTATGCATAACGGGTATTTGGCCGTATTACGGAAGTTAAATATTGCAGTACTTTGCAGTGTCGGAAATGGGATCATTGCATGAAACAATTTCAGTACAGGTTATTGTAAACCAACGCCAATAATTGCGGTCGTCTGGCTATAACTCATAAGGCCCACGGACTCGCCTGTATGAGGGTTCCACTTGTGATATGATGCCGATGGCATGGAAGCGTCTATTGGTGTGAACTTATGTCTGATCGCAGGATAATTATTGCAAATTAGGGAGATTCGATATGATTTATACAAAACATAGTTACGATCTGAAGAAAAAAAACACGCAACACCATTGTTAAAAGCACCAAGATATAAGGTTCAGGCAAGATGATCAGCGATTAAACGGTTTCCAGGGGCAGATTTGATGGGTATTAACAATAATCATGACTGTACAGGTTTGGTTTGGGTCCTGCCCAGGGGTGTCGTCACCGTGGGGTTGGGGAGGAGGACCCAGAATCGCTCCGCCTGAGTCCGCACCCCCTATTAACAGGAGCATTAGGTCAATGGGAGCGGGCAGATGGGGAGAACCACACGGCTGGCCCTCCCCCAAATCTCGCGACGACGCACATGCTCCTGCTAACGTGCTTACTTTTCATGAACTGAACTGCTCCGTGAAACTCACCTGCCGTTTTACGTGGTCACACCATGGATGAGAAAATCCATGGTCACACAACAAACACCCTACCATTACCAACAGTCAGCCTTCTGTCGCCGCACGCGCGCCTCTCATTTCTGCTACCGACGCGTGCGAGCGTGGTGACGACCGAAACCGGTGAGATGTCGCGTCACCGCCAACGACGCTAATCCAATCAGGGGTGGCGACATTTCAGCTGAACGGTGGCCGGCTGGCGCCAGGAAATTACCGATGGGGGGTGGTGGGGGGCGACGCACGCCAACCGGTCGAACTCTACCGGCCGACCCCACTTTGGCTGGCGCCAGGATAGTGCTGTGCTGGTGTGGGCGGGCGCGGGCGGGGAGGTCTAGATTTGCAGGGGATGTGTGAAGAACGTGGTAATGTACCTGACGGTACGGTAAAGCTTTTGGGACATCCAGACATGAATCTAATGACGGCTAACGTGTGATAATATATTCCTGCCCGGGGCTGGGACAATTTTATGATCTCACGAGTTTTTTTTAATCGAAAGTACCGAGGACCGGTAGGTCCGAGGTACTTTCGATTAAAAAAAAAA
>VOPJ01004833.1:0-10368 GCA_014673585.1 Semibalanus balanoides
CAGTCCGTTACACTGTTACTCCGTTACTAATGAAGCTACGTCTTTGGGTAACGAAGTAACGGGCTTGTTACATTTCTCCACAGTAACGGTCCGAGTAATGGAAGTTACTTTTATGGTCCGTTACTTTGTTACTTTTTATTCCGTTACTCCCTTACTTTTTCCTTTACTTGTTTCTATTCACATCCGGGCGCAATCAATGCCTTACACACGTAACAAATTGAATGTCATGGTGTAAAGGGCTGCCAACTATCGTACCCTTTAAGAGCAGTGGCGGATCCAGGAGGACATGATCCCTCCTCTCCTTGTTCCGTGAAGGGGCACCACCGCGCCGGTTAAAGGGACACTGCCACCTTAACATTATATTTGAGTTGAGATGGCCATTTTGCGTGCTTGGCCTTGCAATTATGCATGGTATAAGTTAAAACAACCACTGAGGTCGAATCACAGAGAAATTCGAGTTTGATTTTGACATCTGTAACATTCCCCAGGCCCAATGTATTTGAATGGGGCCCGAGCGCGATGTCGTCGTACTCTATTTTAACTAAATGTTGATTACAGTCGACTTGTTTCACGTTTTGGCAATACATAAGCATCATAGTCATATTTATGGCACAGCGTGAAGGTTTTCTTTATTCCCTAAAAAAAAGTTTTCTTTTCCTTTCATATGACGTCATCAGACCAAAAATATTAAAACTTGTTTTTTATGCAACTGAGACTTTTTGTGAGAAACCGAATGTCATAACCGGTGGTTCAGCAGTAAATTACTTATATTTTGCACCACAAATGGCGCACATTTGAGAACTTTTTGGAAGGTGGCAGTGTCCCTTTAACCAAGAGCACCACTGCGCCGGCATACCAGTGCCACGACTGCGCCGGCGTACCAGGGCCACAAGCGACGGCGCCAGTGTACCAGGGGCACCACCGTGCTGGTGAACCAGGGCCACGATGGTATCGGTGGACCAGGAGCACCACCGTGCCGTCATCTTCTCTACGCAGACGATGCCTCTATTTATGCCTGTCCCTGCCGAGCCCCGGGCACCTTGTGGCCGAGCGCGGCCCAGATGCAGAGGGCGTCTGACCGTCTACCGAGCCCCCGGGCACCTTGTGGCCGAGCGCGCCGCAGAATGCAGGAGGGCGGTCTGACCGTCTTACCGAGCCCCCCGGGCACCTTGTGGCCGAGCGCGGCCAGATGCAGAGGGTCCCTGACGTACTACCGAGACCCGACCGGCACCTTGTGGCCGAGCGCGGCCCAGAATGCAGAGGGTGTCTGACGCGTCCTAACCGAGCCCCCGGGCACTTTTGGTGGCGAGCGCGGCCCAGATGCAGAGGGTGTCTGACGCGTCTACCCGAAGCCCCCGGGCAGCCTTGTGGCCGAGCGCGGGCCCAGATGCAGAGGGCGTCTGACCGTCTAGCCCGCGCCGCACCCGTGACCGTCTACCGAGCCGCACCTGACCGTCTACCGAGCCGCACCTGACCGCCGGCCGCCTCCATCGATCTCGACTCAGCCGGCACGGCTCGGCAATCGATGCGCCGCTGCAGCGCCGGTCGAGCTGCGCCGCCGCCGCCGCCGGTGGCGACGGACGAGCTGCGGCGGCAGCCCATCCGTGCGCGACCGTCAGTGTCCGCCATGGCCGCCGATCGGCCCCAAATCAGTGTCACCGCCTGGGGCGGCGGCTCCACGGCCGGCGAGCCGCCGCCGCCGCCGCCGCCCGAGACGCGGCTCGCCTCCAGCCTGGCCAGCGAACTGGTGCGGCTGGGCTTCAGCGCTCCGGCGTCGGCGTCGGCGGCCAGCGGGCGCCTGCAGGTGCCGAGCGCGACGCGGCCGCTGGCTGCCGGCTCGACAGGACCCTGGTGTGACGAGGCAGAGCTGATCCACTCCTGCGGCCTGCTGAGCCGCATGCTGGGCATGCCGAAGAGCTTCAGCACTGGCGACATCGCGCGGCTGCCGGACATCGCACTGCAGCGCTCGGTTAGCCTGACGACGCTCCAGGAGCACCCCGAGCTGGCGCCGCCGGCCCTGCAGCCGGCCAGCCGCTCGTGCAGCACGTGGGTGGCCGTCGGCGACATGGGCACCAGCTCTCAGCTGCCGTCGCCGCAGGGCCGCCAGAGCGTCAGTCACGTGCCCTTCTCCGCCGCCGACCTGGTACGCGCCGTAAACAAGAAGGTATGCCAAATTTCCGCCTCATGTTGATCGCCCAGTCCCTCCGCGCCACCTGCCCGCTCGCCGAACCCATCGCCCCACCTCATCATCCGCCACCTCCGCCCCCGCTGTGCGGCCGCCCCCGCCCGAGCTGGTATGGTGCCAGCTTCACAGATGGATGCTAATCGCGTTGGATCAAGATCAAGGTTGCGCTTTCGTTTTTGAAGGGGATGCCGGTGTGGGAACCCCGTGCCGAGCGGATGTCCCCTCCCCCTCCCCTCGCTGCCTGCGCTGCCGCGCTGGAAAACAGCCCCGGCTCAAACCGGTGTTGGTGACGTCTCAATGAGGGCCTATGGTGCCGCCTGTTGCTGATCGGGGAGCCGGGATCCGAGCTGCTAATCCGTGGTCGATCACCGGCCGGCCGACGCCACTCTGCGAGGAGCCGGTAGGGCCGGACGACACGCTCACTACATGCGCTAATGCCATTAATTATGATTGTCGCGGCCGGCACCGGTAATGAGTTGTTTGTGCCACGTGACTGCCCTTATTGGACGCGCAGAGGCATCCATCGGTACCGGGCGGGTAACAAAGAGGACGCACAGAGGCATTCATCGGTACCGGGCGGGTAACACAGAGGACGCGCAGAGTCATCGGTACCGGGCGGGTAACACAGATGACACGCAGAGGCATCGGTACCGGGTGGGTAACGGTCGGGCGGGTAACAGAGAACGCGCAGAGGCATCGGTACCGGGCGGGTAACACAGGGGACGCACAGAGGCATCAATCGGTACCGGGCGGGTAACACAGAGGACACGCAGAGGCATCGGTACCGGGCGGGTAACAGAGAACGCGCAGAGGCATCGGTACCGGGTGGGTAACACAGGGGACGCGCAGAGGCATCGGTACCGTGAGGACACAGAGGACTGGTGATGTGGAGCAGCCAGTTAGGTCAACGTAGAAGTTTGACCCCAGTTCACGGCCAAGTTGTGACCCAATTAGGTAATATGGCACATTGTGAGACGTGTCTCGACGAGGCAAACACATTAGTGCCGTTTTCACTAATATTTTTGCATTCTGTCGAGAGTTAACACAAACATTATTGGTGACCTCGGATGACCTCGGATGACCTCGGCTGACTCTGTAGGAGTCACTGAACACAAATTGTACATGGGTCTTTAATAATTGCCTATGATATCATGATCCAGAAGGAATTGAAATGGACTGATTTCATGTGTATCCTTGGAATAGCAAACATTTTAATATTTCCCGTTGACTTATAATGGGGAGGTCACAAAATTCACCCAACCTTAGGTCACCGATATACAAATCCGAGATACATAAAATTTGAAGTGCTCATAACTTTATGAAATCATGTAAGTTTGAAACAGATAAGCCAAAAACTGTGGCTGTGGTACGACCGCAAACTTTTGTAGAGGTGGGGTCACGTAACTTGGCCTAGTGACCTGACCCGAGATGACCTGGGGTCAAAAACCTCACAAAAACGTGGGTAATTGATGTCCAAAAATGTGCCAAAAAAGGCGGCGCTACGCGCCGCCATTTTTAAATCATATACAGCACTTTACATTTGGCTTCTCAGTTCTCGTCATTATCAGATTGAAAATTATCTTTGATGATGACGTAAAGCTAAACTTAGTGATTTTTAAGCATTACAAATGAACAAAAAACAATTGTTCTTCTGTCCATTGTTGTGAAAAACGCGATCAAAACTATTTACATCGGTATTATCGCTACGCAGCGGCGCGAGTTACCCGAATGTAATGGTACAGATAAATAAATCCTTATATTGCCCTCATCGCCCTATCAGAAATCCAGCAATGCCCGACCACTACCCCTACGCCGGTGAATTGGAGCGTCCTCACTGGCGTATCCAGTGGGGCATCAGGGGCAAATGCTCCCCGCAGGAATCGGGTAGGGGTACGATACATTCAACACAAGTATGCCCCCTGGAGGCAGCATGTGGTATACAGAAAAATCACAAGTTTGGTATGTGAGCGTCTTACATCTTACCATGACCAATAGCTAGTCCAGCTTCTGCTTTATGTAAGCCTTTTTCTATCTTGTAAATTATCCTTATTCACTGACTCCAGATTTTCTCTGTGAGTCTCCTTTTTCAGTTATCTTACGTTCTTTGGTACGAGTGTCCCGACTGCATCGTTATTGATAAAGCCTAAGTTTAAGGTACTGCAGAGCTACACTTCAGACTGATCCAGTGTTACGTTTCAGGTACGGCAGAACTACATCCGGCGGCGTCTGCAGATCACCTTCCGAGCCCTGCAGCGGCTCTCCCAGAGTGAGCTGAGCCTCGAGCAGCTGCTCAGCGGAGAGCTGCCGGCCGGCCGGCTGTATCGCCACCGCGGCCGCCGCCAACAGCACCTCCTCAATCCCCCCACCCATCCACCCCCGGCCGCCCGCCCCGGTGTATTATGTGTATTACCGCCCCGCCACCTACCGCACCTACTCTGGATTCCGCGAGTCTGCAAAGACGGCGCCGTCACGGGCGGCCCGTCACCGTCGCCAGGGTGGACCGGGAGCGTGGCCCAAGTTCCGCTCACTCAAGGGTTCCAGCGGAACATGATGGTGTTCAACTGGCTCCAGACACACGAAGACGACAGCAACGAACTCAAGGTGGCGTAGAAAAGGGCCGCGGGCGTGGCTGCGCCATGGACGACGCCCGAGTATGTGCAATGTGCATTGCGCGCGCGACGCTGGGAGGTGTTTACCCGATCGCTGCCAAACTTGGCCATTACTGTGATGGGCTCAAGGTCATACAGCCATCGTCTCAATGTCACGTGAAGGTCGGCTCAGCGCTGCCAGCAGACCAGGATTATTGGCCAATCAGAGGGTGACCTGCGTCATAGGCCGCCATCTTAGAGCGGTACCTATCTGCTGCAGCTTGGCTGGTACGCTGCCTTGCCTCTATTACCCTGACTTTGCCTTGACACTGGAGTTCTTCCACCTCTGAGCGGTGCGGTGCGCCGGCGCCAGCCGATTGCTTTCGTGCTGTTCTGTTTTGCGTTGTTCTGTCCGGAACGTTTTCTACACAGAGGAGGGTAGGATAAGTCTCATATTGTGACGCCACTTCAAACAGGACAATCCATAACTCTGACTGAAATATACGGATGAATGACTACCAACTTCTTCATATTTTGTACACAACTACCAATTAACCCATTGACAAATGCTTTAAAAATGTTAAAATGGTTAAAATGCAGACTGATGACATGTCTACCGACTCGCCATGCTCTGCACGTCAAGTTCTCACAAAGTTCAAAGCCATTAGATGGTTTAATTGGTTGCACGGCTGCATCAAAGACAAGCGCTCCCGGTGTTGGTACTAAGGAGCACTTTCGCTTGTGCCTCACGCGCAGAATCGCCCCTCGCGACACGCGAGCTGAGTACTGCGCGCCGCCGACCCGGCTTACGGACCAGGCTCTCGGCTAGTCACGGACGAACGGTGCAATGCATGATGAAAACACTAGCTCTGTCCAATAGCCCAGCTATTCAAGGAGATTGCGACAAATTTCCAGCCACCTCCGATTGCTACAAATAGGACTTTTTGACAATTGCATGCACCATATTTGTCAAACGTAGCCTCTGACCGGGACTGGGCGCCGGCACAGCTCAGCTACTTCGAGTCTGTACACGATGTGACGTCAGAGGCCACAGCACGGCTACCGCCGGTCATGACCTGACCCTGACCGGCCAGCCGGCCTGCGGCAACCGCGCCGTGGACTCTGACGTCACATCGTGTACAGACTCGAAGTGGCGAGCTGTGCCCCCAGTCCGGTCGAGGCTACGGCCTAGTCGTTTGACAAATAATGGTGAATGCAATTGTCGCAACAGTCCTATTTGTAGCAATCAGAGGTGGTCAGAAATGTGTCAGCGATCTCTTGAATAGCTGGGCTATTTGGTCAAGAGTTAGTGTTTTCATCATGCAAATTGCAAACGTTCTGTCCGTGATGGCCGAGAGCCTGGTCCGTAAGCCGGGTCAGCGGCGCGCAGACTCAGTTTGCGTGTCGCGAGGCTGGCGAGTTCTGCGCGTGAGGAGCAAGCAAAAGTGCAAGTTTAGTGCCAACACGGGAACACTTGGCTTTGGATGCAGCCGTGCAACCAATTAAACACTAATGGCTTTGAATTTTGTGAAACCTTTGACGTGCAGAGCATCGACCGAATCGGTAAGACAATGTCATTAGTCTGCATTTTAACCAATAGCCAATACACGATAGCCCTGGCCAAACAATAGGACGCGATTTCGAAACAACAATATCATGCTAAAAGGGGCTCTCTTCAGATAAAAAGACTGCATCGCTGGATTCAGCGTGAGCTCAGCTTTTGAATGGTGCATCTCCCGTAGTTTGAGCCCTCCGAGTTCCGACCCCTACTAACGAACCGTGGGTAAATGATTGCCACAAATTAATAACACAATACTCAACTGTAGGAGCATAACGTAAATTGATGGATACCTACTAGGTATCCATCAATTTACGTTATGCTCCATCTAGGATGCCTAATATACATGTGTGCTTGTTCGTGCTCTCTAAGCAATGAGTAACTTGAAATCATATAGTCGGTTTTCAGTGAGTAGATGAAGATTGTATTCATATTTTACATATGATGGTTTTACTAATTGTAATATTATTTGACCAGCATTCATCCTAAAATACAAGAACAAACGAGCATCGCTCTGTTACCGAGCTATATTTTTGTCAATTCCATTCGCTTAGCACGTGCTGTTTTGACCCGCGCCCCGGTGAGCCTCTGAGACAACCTTGCAATGGTGGGGGGTCAAAACGACCCCCGTCTAACTAAAACAAACTACAGGAGACCCAGAAAAAAACGCTCGAAAGCTCTCGACATGAAATCAGGGGTGGTAGAGTTTTACGTCTTTATGGATAAGGTCGGGGACAAAAGGTGTCTTCTCATGAAGTACTCGGAGTCGGGGACAAAATACCAGTAAAGATCATTACTATGTCATTCCTAGAAAATTTACTAAGCGATCATATCCTTAACGTCAGTATTTATGTGCATTTACATTTTTCAAATTAGCAGTTGCGTTTCAGCTCTTGACTACCAATGATTTGGTTTAATCCATATTTGCGAGAAAAAAAATGTATACCCGTTATCTTGTAGTAAGATGATTTTTTGCCCGGCCCCAGCCACGGGCCTCCCTTGTGCATTGCCAATAGTATCCTACTTAAAAAAATCCAGTTCGGCTTTGCGCCATTACCGGGAGACTATGGTGCCGGGGAGGGGGGAGGGGCCTGGGGTTGACAACCCCTGGGGATTCCCTCATCTTGGAGCATAGGGATTTGATCCGGGCAGCTATCCCCGGAACCGGCACCACCGTGAATCGAACCCGGGGCCGCTCCGTGGAAGTCCGAAGACATACCACGAAGCTGCCGGCTCCCCAAACTGTTTGGTCAGTATATCTCACTGTTGTCAGTGGATCAATTCACGTGCCTGTATGCGTAGGCATCCTCCATCATGGAGAAATAAAACTAAAAATGGCAGCCAGTATTTCTGCGTAGGAAAAAGAAAACAATCTATGTCTGTCCACGGCTGAATTTACGTGCCTTTGTTCATAGGGTCATAGGGAACCTCATAAATGGCCTTAGCTTAGCTGGCTGGGATAATTTTTTACGTGCGACTTTTGGTTGGGGCCACTCGAAGCAATTTTACCACCCCTGCATGAAATTTCGAAGTAATTTAAGGTATTTTAAATCAAGTAAGACTTAGAGTCATAACTTTTCCTCAGGTAATTAATATATTGATGTACAATGTGTGCCGAAATATCTGAATTTTGTAATATATAAAGTGATAATTATCTTGATAGCTCTAAAGAAACTACATCAATATTTTGAATCAGGTGAATATTGAGGCCACCAGAGGTCGTCAAAGGTCAAATTTTTCATTTTTTAGGACTTTGCTTCGAACAACCCTAAATATCTCGGGAACTATGACAGCTAGGAACAAACAGAAAAAGAAATAAATGGAAAGCTATTGAAAACCTATTGAAAACCTATTGAAACCTATTGGTGTCTTCAAATTTAAGCTCAAGTCAATTTAAGGCTCCAAAGGTCGTGAAAGGGAAAGGATGTCATTTCTGGTTAAACTGGTTGCTGCCAATAACTTTTTTTTCTTATACAGATATAACAATTATTTTAACACCATCGTGTTTGTCTCATCGAGACTCCTTGAAACATATGAACGGTGACCTGGTTCGGTCAACTTCAAATTTGACCTCAGGTCAAGGCCATTTCGTGACCCAGGTAGGTCATGCTGCATATGGGGCGACGCGTCACAACAAGACAAACACAGTGGTGCCATCCGCTCGTCTTTATCTGTATTCTATCAAGAGTTATTGCTAAAACATTGCTGATGACATCAGGTAACCTGGCAGAGATTATTAAGCAACAATGGCGCCTGTGTCATCAAAAATGAGCTAAAATAACATGATTATGAAATAATTCACCTGATCCAATGCATTTGCTCTAAAAAGGAAGCATTTGTATATTTTCCCGTTCACTAATAATGGGGAGGTCAGGACATTGACCTGACGTTAAGTCACCGATGCCAAAAATCAGAGATACAACGATTGCAGGTACTTATGGCATTAGGAGATCCTGCTAGTTTCAAATCTCTTGGACAAAGACCATGTGGCCTTCGCACGATTACAAGCATTTTAGAAGGTAAGGTCAATTGACGTAACCTGATGACCTGACCTGAGATAAACTTAGAATAAAACTTTGACAGGGTGTGGTTAATTGATGCCTTAATAGCTGTACAAAATTTGTCGGCTCTGCGCCGCCGTTTTCCCCTTTTTCGGGGAAAAAATTAGGGAGGGGGTCAAAATGACCCCGCAACCGGGGCGAGAGATAAAACTAATACCGTCACATAATGGACAAGTCACACAAAAATACATGTATCCGGCATTCATCATCTTAATACATGTAACACAATGACACAACCATGGTCTGTGATATAAACACTTGCAAAGCTCCTCTATCTTTCAATAACATTCAGGTTATATTGCATTGTCCCGCTCATCTATTTCTTATCGAAATGTGTGAGTAGCTCCTCCTTTGCTCAAATAGCTTTATATCCCAAAAGATGTCCTCGCTGTGACATCCTATATGATGACCTTTTTTCAAAATATAACACCGAATATATAAGTTTAATAATCAAAGAGCAATATCAGCAGTCCTACATCATTTTATAATTTCGTTCTGTATGCCTTCTTTGATACATTCGGTAATGTACGAATACTGCATGGGGTAACGGTCAATAGTCAAAACTATTGCCTGATGTGACGTCACTGCAGCCCGAGAGTGAAGACCGAATCATGTATTATTGCACGAGGCGAAGCCGAGGGCAATAATGCTTGTGAGGTCTTTACCCGAGGGCTACAGTGTTGGCCCAGAAGGCAATAGTTTTGACTATAGACCTCTACCCCATGCAGTATTTGTTGTTTTAATACATGGCCAAAGCTGTTCTTTGCATTATATAACTTTCGTTTATTCTAGTTTTGCCCACTGCCCAATGTACCATTTGCTGTGTTATCCCGCCAATCCTCTAGCTTTTCAGTAAAAATATGTATTATATTTTTGAATGGATGTATTACAAACAGGTCACACAAGCGTTCACATTCACATCACTGATCTGATACCACATATAATACCAGATGACCAGATAATGATATGTCACTTAACAGCTCTATCGGGTCAAGCTGAAGTTTAATATGCAGCTGTTGAAGGTCTGAGCACTAGTCCGCGCCTCCGTCGACATCGTTGCTGCTGTTGCATTTGGCACATGCTGCCCCACAAGGCTGATAGTGTTGCTTAGATTCTGAAGTTGCTTTTCTGACTCAATCTGAGTATATTGTTGCAGCGATGAAGTTTATTTGTGTCCACTTATCTTTGAAGTATCTTGCAATTGAAAGCATCTTGTATTTTAAGTAGCTTGTAATTTGTATCGATGATGAAGCTGATTTGTGGCCACTTAGTAAATGAGAACGGGGTTGCTCGGATATATTGAAGAAAAAAAAACTCAACAAGCGGTCTCTGCCCTGCGAACGGCTCAAATGAAATAAAATATTGAAATGTATGTTTCTTTTTGGCAGAATATCAATGCACCAGCAACTCAGAGGTGCAAAATCTTACGCACTTGCCCACGTGCGAAGGTGACCGATTTCCACTTTATGTGACCGG